>JARHUK010001051.1:0-11625 GCA_031001725.1 Pseudopyricularia javanii
GTCCAGGTCCACGACCCTGCCACCGCTGTCCAGCGGCCGGGGCAGCGCGCCACCGCCGCCCCCGCCGCCCACCGTCGACGGCAGCGGCCCAAACATGCCCCACAGCTGGTCCGCAAAGGCGCGCCCGGCGTCGGCTCCGGTCACCTGGTACCCCTCCACGCCGCCGCCCAGGCTGAGCAGCACGCGCTTGCGGAAGATGCGCTGGCACTGCTCGACCTGCGGCGCCAGGCGGGGGCAGTCGGCCTGGAGGGAGTCGCGGGAGCGGTCCGGCCCGGGCCCCCGGTAGACGGCCCCGCCGCACTGGTTTCCAAAGTTGGTCCCCGGGAGGCCGTTGGCCTGCTGCGGGAAGAGGTGCACGAAGGAGAGGACTATGACGTCGATCGCCGGCTCGCGGCAGTAGGTTATCAGGTCCCTTTGGTTGGGACCTTGGCCCTGTTTTGCGGGGGGGTTTGGTTAGTAGTGTAGAAAAGCGAGTGCATGTCTGGTGTGAAGAAGGGGGAGAGGTTGGTGAGTGGCTCACATAGTATACAACCGTATTGGTCCTGCCATTTGGGTTGAAGCGAGCCGCACAAGTCAGTGTGAACAAGGCCGCTAGAGTGCCGCCGATATTGTAGCGGGATACCTTCATGGCGGGTTTGGTTTGGTTTGGCTTGTCTATCAAAACAACAAAACAAGGAAGAGAAAAAAAGAGAAAAAGAGGGTTATTTATGAGGACATGCACTCACACAAGTGGCAAAAAGGGAGGTCGCGACGGCATGCAAATGTCTGGGACGCGACAACAAACCACCTTTTATCCATCAACAAACCCAACTGTTTATGTACAGACAAATAGACAGAACCTCGTTTGAACACAAAGAAAAGCATATCTTATTTTCTGGTCGAGACGAGTCGATTGCTCTATGTCTAAGCAAATAACCCCAAAACCAACCCTTGCTGGGGCTGAGACTCACACATATTAATACAGTGGCTCCTCCTCCCTTACCGTCACCTCACCCACAAGTGGCCGTTTACCTCGACAGTTGACAAAGAGCGCGCGCCTAGAAGTTGCGGCTCATGTCGGCCCTGATCCTTGCATAGTCAAACAGGCCCTCAATGCTGCCGACAGCGCTGACAGCGACATCCTTGTCCCAAAGCTTGCGCTGGGCGAACGACATGACGTCCTTCTCGGTGACGGCGTCGATGACACGCTCAATCTCTGAGGGGTTCATGCGACGGCCGGTGGTGACGATCTGGCGACCAATGTCCTCGGCAACGGCGGTGGTGCCGTCCAGGGACAGGAGGATCGAAGCCTTGAGCTGAGCCTTGGCACGCTCAACCTCGGCCTGGGTCACGTTGTGCGACAGACGCGACCACTCACGGAGGGCAAAGTGAACCAGCTCATCCACGCGGGTGAGCTGGTCGGTGACGAGGTAGATACCCCAGAGACTACATATACGAGAAATGTTAGCGCGTGTTTAGAAACAAAAGATACACAAGAATATTGCCTACCCGGTGTCACTGTAGCTGGTCGAGAAGCTCATGAAGCTGTTGGCCAGGTTGTTGGCGTGGACAAAGCCGGAGAGCTTGCTTCCCTGGTGCGGGGCGTTGCCCATAGCCTTGTCGTAGTTGCCGACAATTGCCTGGGTGACAAGGGCGGTGAAGTAGTCCTCGTCGCTCCAGCTGACACCCTCAACAGCGATGGCGATGTTGGCGGTGGGGATGGTGTCGTCGCGGATGCGGACGTCCGAGCCGACAAAGTCGGGCTTGGTCTTGGACTGGATGTAGGCCTGGGTCTCGGCGGTCTCGCCTGGCAGGTTGGAGAAGTGCTTGTCGGCCAGCTCAACGAGCTGCTCGTGGGGCACGCCACCGGCGGCAGCCAGAACCATGCGGTCGGCCGTGTAGTTCTGCTTGATGTAGCTGGTGAGCTCGGTGCGGGTGATGTCGCGGATGTTCTCGCGAGGGCCCAGAATGGTGCGTCCCAGGGGCTGGTGCTGGAAGGCCGTCGCGTGCAGGTGGTCAAAGACGACCTCCTCAAGCTGCTTCTCAACCTCCTCCGACTCGCGTAGGATCACGTCACGCTCGCGCTCAATGGCGGACTCCTCGAGCTTTGAGTTCTGCAGAATGTCGGCCAAGATGTCGACGCACTTGGGGGCGTCCTCGTTCAAGGACTTGGCGAAGTAGACGGTGTTTTCGCGCTGTGGGGTTGATCAGGGTTGGATGTCAGTCGCATATGTCGTTGCTGGTCTCTTGATCGTTTACAGGTCTCAAGCGGTCGGACATACCGAGGTGTAGGCGTTCAGGTGTGCGCCCATGTTCTCAATCTCGAGCTCCAACTGGTGCTGTGTCCTGCGTTGTGTTCCCTACATGTACCAAGACAAGGTGTTTGTTAGAGATTTTATTCCATGACAGCTCGGGAAATCCGCGGCTCAACCCGGCAAAGGTGGCATTGGTAGACAGACGTACCTTGAAAGCCAGGTGCTCAAGGAAATGTGCGGTTCCGTTGTTCTCGTTGGTCTCGGCCCTGGAGCCGGCATCTATCCACACGCCGACGGTCGATGTTTGCGCATAAGGAGAGTACTGGGTAGCGACCTGTGAAGCGGCAATTGAGACATGTCGTCAGCAAAACGGGCAGGCAGGCTCTTGGCGGTTGGAGCAGTCGATGGCAGCGTCTTCGCGTGGTGTAATGGTTGCTACTGCCAATTGCGGTCACCGCCGCCGGGTCATGTCCAACGATAACAATGGTCGTGGTGACATACCGTGAGGCCATTTTTGAGCGTCGTCGTCTGGGTGCCGGAAGAAGACGGAACCGGCGTGGCAAAGCCTCTGCGCATGGCGGGCATGCTGAGGGCACTGCGGGCGCGCAGCCCCCGCGAAAGGTTGAGAGCTAGTCTCCGGGACGCCATTTCGGGGGTATATGGGCGGATCGGAGCCTTTGGGGACTGTGTGGAGGGCGGGTTGAGGTGCTTTACAAAAGCTCGTCTTGTGTCGTCGTCAGTCAACAACCTTGGGTAAGTAATTGCAAGTCTCGGGATTGGATGGATAGCTCGAAAAGATCTCGCAGGCCAATTAGAGGCTGTGTGGCTGTGCGGGTGGCTAGTGTGTGCGTGGTGGGTCGGGCCCACCTTTTGTGTCTTTCATACTCGCTCGTGGTGCTATTTTCCTACATCCATAGCTAGCTACCTGCCTAGGGCTCCTAGGTACGGTACCTACTGTACCTTAACATATGCACATCCGCCGACATCAGGTGTCGACTTGCATATACCGTCTCTAGAACCACCCTCTCCTTGCACTAACTAAAAACTATTACTTTTCATCTCCTTTTTGGCTTTCAGTCTACAACAAAGAGCTTTTCATCACCAACTCCCGAGGTCAATCAATCCAGGAACAAGTGTTTCTCTGTCTATCCCCATGACCAACTGACTCTCTCACTGTGACGATAGAGCCCAACCTAATATTCCCCAACAATTCCATTCATCACCTCTACCTTAACTTTAGTTATCTTTTAAAGCTCCCCCCATAGGGACATCAAAGCTCTCTCCTGCTCCCATACTCAAGCTTCCGTGCCCTTTGCAATTCCCAACATGACCCCGCCGCTCGACGACGATGTTGTTTCCGGCATGCCCAGCGCGCTCATACCCGCGCAGAAGCCCGTCCCTGCAAACCCCGTCGACGTCGTCGTCGAGGCTGAGGCTGTGCTCTCCATCTCTTGCCAGCCCCCGCTGACGCAGGTGACCAAGATCCCCGTCGACCTCGGCCACGTGGACTTTGTGGTCGGGCTGCAGGTTGACGACAGCAAGGCACAAAGCGAGTGGCAGGTCGCCGTGTCGACGTCGCCCCTCGAGGCCGACGAGTGGGCTGACACGATCCTCCACCCCGTGGTCACGGACGAGGCACCCATATCGCTCCAGCAGCCCGGTGCGGATGGTGCCGCGTCGGCTGTGGTTCGCAGCATGCACTTTGCCGCACAGCTGCCCATCAAGGCCGCCACCCGCTTCGCACTCAAGTTCCGCGAGTCCCCCGAGGGGCCGTGGCGGCTCGTCCGTGAAGAGCTGCAGCTCGAAGACGGCGTCATCGTGCTCGGCCGGCCCAGCAGCCTCCCCGACGACATCCACGATGTCATCGAGGGTCTGAGCCGGCACGTGACCATCAGGCAGGCAATGAGCCAGTGTCCAGCAACCTGCCTGTGGCAGCTCGAGGCCCCGATCGCTGGCGTGGGCAACGGTGACGAGTCTGTCGTGGCAGAGGTGGAGTTGGGTCTCCCTTGGGGACGGCATTTGCTCAGGTATGGAGCTCCGCTGCGCATCTTTACCAAGGCCATTGCCTGTTGACTCGGCTTCTCTCCCCCAAACGTCGCCCAGATGGTTTGCCCTCGCCCGCACTTGGGCCCCATGGATCGGACCCTGTCACGGAAAGACCACGTTTGACCTAGACAAGGACGCCGTGATGTGCTCCTTCTTGAACGATGAGGGACAGCACTGTGTCCTCCTCGCCGTGACAGGTGTTAATCACGTCCTCACAGGTCTTCGCAGCGACGAGGGTGGCAAACTGATCCTGCGTGTAAGTCGAAAAAAAAAGAAAAAGTGCGACTCCGTGACTCCGCCACCTGTGCTCATTACTCGGGAAACTCGTAGATCCGGAGCGATAATATCGGGGCAACCACTGCCAAAGTCATTGTAGCTGTCGGGGAGACTTTTGACAATACCAGTGCCGCATGTGTATATCATGCACGAGGCTTGGTGCATCTCAACGAGGAACAGATCAAGCGCCAACTTTCAGATGAGCAAATTGACAAACCAGGAGGTGATGTGCAGCCCGAATGGATGGAGAATTGGTACGACGGGCTAGGCTTTTGTAAGTGCCGTTGGTACGGAAGTTTCGGTGGAGGGTGTAGTCCGGCCCCCAGCTGTAGTAACCATGTCCCCGCACCACACAGGCACTTGGAATGCCCTCGGGCAACG
This sequence comes from Pseudopyricularia javanii, assembly GCA_031001725.1. NCBI lineage: Eukaryota > Fungi > Ascomycota > Sordariomycetes > Magnaporthales > Pyriculariaceae > Pseudopyricularia > Pseudopyricularia javanii. Next base: position 4,938 of record JARHUK010001051.1, read on the forward strand.
CCTTAGCGAGGAAAAAATATTCGACGCACTCAACACCCTCGCCGAGAACGACATCATGATCACCAACCTGATCATCGACGACAACTGGCAAGACATCTCCCGCAGCGGCGACGGCCAGTTCCAGTACGGATGGAACGCATTCGAGGCCGAGCCCGAGGCGTTCCCCTACGGCCTCAAGGCCACCGTCTCGTCCATACGGTCAAAGCACAAGCATATCCAGCACATCGCGGTATGGCACGCCCTACTCGGCTACTGGGGCGGCGTCGCCCCGGACGGGCCCATCGCGAGCTCGTACGAGACGGCGCAGGTCGTGCGCGAACAGGCGAAGCGCCGTGGGTTCCCGCTCGGCGGGCCCATGACCGTTGTCGCCCGCGAGGACGTGAAGCGCTTCTACGATGACTTCTACCGCTTCCTGAGCTCGTGCGGTATCGACGGCGTCAAGACGGACGCGCAGTTCATGGTAGACATGTGGGTCGGCGCCGCCGCCCGCCGAGACCTGTCGGACGCCTATCTGGACGCCTGGACCGTCGCGACGCTGCGGCACTTCGGCAACAGGGCCATATCATGCATGTCCATGACGCCGCACATCATGTTCCACTCGCAGCTCGCCCGGGACCGGGCCCCGATCCCGCTGCGCAACTCGGACGACTTCACGCCCGCCATCCCAGCCTCGCACCCCTGGCACGTCTGGACAAACGCCCACAACGGCCTGCTCACCCGCTACCTCAACATCCTGCCGGACTGGGACATGTTCCAGACCTCGCACGACTACTCGGGCTTCCACGCCGCGGCGCGGTGCGTCAGCGGCGGGCCCATCTACATCACCGACGTGCCCGGGGAGCACGACAAGGCCCTGATCGGCCAGATGACGGGCAGGACCCCCCGGGGCAAGACCGTCATTTTCAGGACCGACGTCCACGGCAGGAGCATCGATCAGTACGTCGGCTACACGGACGACGCGCTCCTCAAGATCGGCACGTACCACGGCCGAGCAAGCTCTGGCACGTCGATTCTAGGCGTCTTCAACGTCGCCCTACGGCCTCTCACCGACATCATACCCCTAGACAGGTTTCCCGGCACGAACCCTCAAAAGGAATACGTAGTGAGATCTCACAGGAGCGGGCGGTTGTCTCCGCCGCGCTATCCCGGAACACCATCCGCCATGTTTTCCGTGTCCCTCGACGTACGAGGTTATGATATCCTCTCGGCCTTCCCCCTGGCGCGCTTCACGTCGAAAACAGGGGTCGATGTGCACTTTGCAAACCTCGGCCTGCTAGGTAAGATGGCTGGTGCTGCGGCGATAGTCTCAAGCGATGTCGAGCAGGTTGAAGGAAATAGGCGCATTCTATTTGATACTCGAGTCAAAGCCTTTGGGGTTCTGGGTGAGTTCCTATTTCCCGATTTGTCCAAGAGCATGTTTTTGTGTCCTGAAATATATCTAACTTGGGGAATAACGATAACAGGTATTTACATATCCCATCTTCCAGACATGGATATTGGCCGCGATATGTTCGCAACGATACGAGGCTCGGCCATACCTCGCGAGACTGTGTCTGTATCGGACCAGGATGGCTGTGTCTTGGCCGTGGACCTCGAGGCTGCTTGGAGTCGTATGGGACTTGAAGCTGGGTATAGCAACGAGGTCCAGCTAAAGCTGTACATAAGCATTAGCAACCTGGATCCAAAGGCTTCTTAGCCAGCGGGCCAGCGTCTCGCCCGGTTGGTGTATCTTCCCATTTTCATGTGTTACTTGTTCGCATAACATGGTCCTCTGGCGAAGGGGGATCTCCAGGAGGGAAATACTCCCAGTTCGCCTCATCTTCGCTATCCATATCCGAGTCGCCCTCTTCCTGATAGTCTCCATCTGCAACTTCGACGCAACCATCGTACGGGTAGACTTCGGGCCCGTCATGTCTCCTGCGTGTCCAGGTAATGGTCCAGGTGTACATACGCGGACCAAAGCCCGCGAGATATAGCTTGTCGATTGTGACAAATGACTCGCATGGGTAATCCCCTCGCGCTTCCCCCGAATAATGTACCCCCTCGCAGTCGTCGCAGGTAACTTGTACATGGCCTTCACCCCCGCGCCACGACATTTTGCGGACGGGGTTTCCCTCGGCCGACAGGTAGTGGTAGCCTTGGTGGTGCTTGGGGTTCAAGGGAAACCGCCACGTCCGAATCACGACTTGCTCGATCCAAAGATTGTAGAGTACAAACTGGTTTTGGTTGCAATGCAAATCCATGGTGACGGTACGTATGTTTGGCATGTTGACAAACTCGCGCGCCCACGAGCCGACTGGGTAACTGCAGCTCTGCCCATTGGGGTGTGGAGTGACCCAGTCCGGCCGGCCTGGGACCGAGGCAACTGGCTCCAGCTGCCCTCCGGAATTCCATAGGTCCCAGGCCACGGTGAGGATATTGGAGCGTGGGTGGGCGTCCTCGTGTTCGAGGTTCTTCTTCTTTAGCAGCGGGCACCACTGGATGTCAAAAAACATGTTGTCGTTTCCCAACATCACACTGTCCCACGTGTCAACCGAAGGCGGCGAAATGCGTAGGTGCTCAATCCTGCTCAGCTGAAAATGCTTGCTGGTGAATGCATACGGGCCCCAGTAGTGCGGGTGAAGAGTCCTGCCGAGGAAACGCTGGTACTCTTCAAGCTGGTGGCCCATGCGGACGCGCTTGAAGCGTTGCTCCCAGTTCGCCCTCTGCCGGCTCCAGTAGCCCTCCGGGCAGCGTTTGTGGAACCCGTAGCCGTTGAGTGTAGAGCTGTTGAACGAGGGATCGTTCGGGCCCAGCCGCATGGGCTGCACTTTGTTTATGTGTTCCCACGGCGACCACGGCGACTGGTACCAGCGCTCGTTTTCATATATGAGATGGTGTGCCTCTGCAAACGCGCGGCGGCAACTGGCCAGCAGCTGGGGGGAGAGGAACGGCCTCTTCCCACCGACGCCTCCCGTGGCTTCGGGGTATTCATCCCCCGTAGGCGAAGGAGAAAGGTAGCCGCTAGGAGAGTATCCCAGCTGTTAGTATGAGATACAGTTGAAAAGCTGCAAATACTGAGGAGCCCGTGGGGTAGCATGGGCGCCACGGGAAAAAGTCGACAGGAGCGGGAAAGTGCGAAGAAATATTTGCCTACAGCTGGTGTCCCACGCCCTGTGCGATGTCGTCCCTGATGTCATCGTCGGGATCGCCGTCGTGGTCATATTTCAGGCGGAAGTTGTAGTCGTCGAACTTCCTGTCCTCGTCGTCTCTGTAGTATTTCCAAACGGGAGCCAAGGCAAGGGCAAAGATGGGATTTCGCAGCTCTGGTGGCAGCGCGCCAAAGAGGGGAGACTCGGTCTGCTCGTCGACGATCCAGTTCTCGATTCGTTCTACTAGATCGACGGCCATCATGCTAGCGAGACAGGCGTGGAGAGTGATGAATGGAATCTAAAAACACAAGAGCCGTTCGGGGAGAGTGAAAGATGGATTACATCGATAACTCTCAATACATAGGGCAGACGCAAGGGATGGGTAAGCCACCTACTTATCCCATTGCAAACTGGGGCAAAGAAGGTCATTTATGCTGTTTGTGATGCAGAGAAGGAGACCAGGGCGATGCCGTGGAAAGAGCTGGCGGAGGTGGAGATATCAAGGCCGTTTGTTTGCTCTTGCCCATAAATTTAGCCAGTCTTTACCAATTTGGGTATATCAGGTCAGTCTTTCCTTAAATCATAAGCACCTGCCTAGCCAGCATCACAAGAGCGTCAACGACTTGGGTATGGAGGCAAAGCTACTGCTGAAGATAGCAGCTCCAACCCGATATGGGTAGAACCGGTGACAGAAGGAATAGTCTCATAGAGAAGGCAGGCGAATTCTTGCTCTGAATATCTGGGTAGCCTCGCTCGCACTTTTTTTTGTTCTCTCTTTTGTCAAAGGTTGTCGTGGTACGTGATTCAGACGTTCTGATATCTTTGGCAGGTGCAAGTCCAAATACGCATGGGTACACACAGTGCAGATTGAATAGAGATTAACTGTATACCTCCGCCCAACCACAAAATTTTCCTCCCGACGCGCTTCCTCCGTCCCTCAAGAACAAGAACCATTTCAAGAAAATGGGTCATGTAAACAAATACCTAAAGTCAAGATGAAGAAAGACTTTCCCTTACAAATTTTCCCAAATTCACAGCAAACACAAAAATACCCAGCCCTAGTCCAACCCAAATCTCTTCCTCGCATGGCATCGCCAAGCGCAGCCCAAACGGGCACCTCCGTCGGCGACGTCGAGCGCCGCCGCCAAGCCCTCCAGGAAACTACGGCGAAGCTGCGGGCCCAGCTGCAGGAGTGGCGCCAGTGGGACGTCGAGTACGGCGCCCTGCGTGAGGAGGTATCGGAGGCCCGCGGCCGCGCCGACCTACTCCGGATCCGGCGCAACTTTGAGGGCCGCCTGGTCAACGGCAAGGAGGTGGCCGAGATCTTTGGCGGGGCCGCCGCCAAGCTGGATGCCGCCGCCACGGCCGCAGCGGCAGTTAAGACGGCCGAGCAGATCGTCAACCAGCTGGACAGGCGGCTCGACTATGTCCAGCGCAACGTCGAGTCGCTGGAGAGACAGATCGAGCGGGCCGAGGACATGGAGGCCGCCGCTGCCGAGGAGGAGGAGGAGGGCGGGGATGGTTCTGCGGCTGCTGGGCGGGAGAACGACCTGCCGATTATGGATATTGTCGAGGAGCTGGACAACGACGACAACGTCGTGTCCTTCAGGTTGCAGCGGCCGGGGGATGCAGAAACCACGGTCAGCGAGGCGCTGAGGAAGGCCGGCGTCGAGATAAAGCAGGACGACGGCGAGGACGAGACATCGGGCGATGATGCTGGTGCAACGGCCAAAAAAGCAGAGGAAAGCACGGCCAAACAGCCAACCGAAACTCCAGCAACCAAACCGGGACCTACCACAAGCACAAAACCCAAGACCACAACCCCCACCCAGAACACCACCGCAGCACCCAGCAAGAAGGCAGTCTCGTTCAGCGAGGACACCAAAGTGGCCACAGACGACGAGGATACAGCCGCCGCCATCCAAAGAGCGCAGGCCAATACGCGGGGGAAGCTGGAGGCAATCATGCGAGAGGCCAGGGAGCAGGAGCAGATGGGCGTCGCCAGCCAGCCGGTGATCCCAGACGACGAGTCCGACGACGAGGCCCAGCTGCGCCGCGACATGCTAGCCTACAGCATGAACGAGATCGGGCCCGTTGTTGCGGAGCTGGAGCTCGAGGAGGCGTACGATGAGGATGACGACGCGGACTATGGGTATTTCGATGAAGATGAAGATGATGAAGATGACGATGACTACGACGATGATGACGATGATGAAGAAGAGGATGACAGGGGTCGTTCAAAACGAAGTGCGCTTAGCCCGGCGTATCGTCGGAGGATGCTCGAGTTGGAGAAGAAGCTAGGGGTCGGGCGGCAGTCTACCGCGACAACGACGCCAGACGAGCTAGAAGAAGACGATGAAGACGATGAAGACAAAGACAAAAGCAGTAAATACGACGAACCGCGCTTGGGCCGTATCGCCATCCGACAGAACCCGACCGTTCGCTCAAATCCCGAGCCGCCAACAGTTTCCTCCATCAAGAAAACCACCCCAACACCCACCTCGGGCACCAAGCCATCCACAAAGAAGGGAGTCAGGTTTTCCGAAGAGATCGACATCGCAAAGGAGCCCGCAGGCACATCTCCCGCGGCCGCCCCGCACGAGCCGTCAGAGGCCAAGGTGGAGCCCGTGGGCGACATCGTTGAGCGGGTTCCCGCCGGGCCCAAGCAGGCGCCGGTCCGGTTCCTCGAGACGATGGGACCCAGTGTGGCCCCATCGGGACCGGAGGGCCGCACGATTGCCGATACGGTGCTGGAGCGGGAGCCGGCCGCCAAGCCGCGGGAGCCCAGCGAGTTTGACGCGGACCTGCTTCACCAGGAGGCCGCGGTCGAGTACCACCGCTTGAGGAACAAGATGATTCAGAAAGAGGGAGGGTTCGTCAAGGAGAAGGAGAAAGCGATAGAGCCGCTCGACGAGAGCGAGGGCGGGCCAAAGCGGATGAGCCGGTTCAAGGCGGCGAGGCTGGGACGATCATAGAACCCACGCTTTGTACATGCAGATTATACCCGACTAATTTAGGACCGATAGGGATTTTATAAAGCATGGATGTTATTAATATTCATCAAATCGTAGTTCCCGGAACAGGAAGGGACAAAAGAAAATTGGCTAGTTGATTTTGGCTTTGCTAAAGTCCATCTCGGGATGCTGCTTCTGGAACTGCGCCAGGACGTCGAGCTTCTTCTGCTCGTCCGACGTCGGCTTCCCGAGCTCCTTCTGGCGCTGGTCGTACATCATCTTCTCCACCATACCGCGCGTCTCGCCATCGAGGTCCGAGAGCTTGGAGTTCTCAGGGTTGATCTTGGTGACGTCGATCTTGGGCGCGTCCGTAACGACGTGGGCCCACCATTCCATCTTGTTGACTTTATCCAGGTGCACCTCGAGGCTCTTGGTGCCGTCGCCGTTGGTGGTCAGGGTCCAGGTGGATTCGTCGACGCGGACCGCGTGCGGGAGGTCGCCCTGGTTTTTTTTTGGGGGGAGAGGGTTTGTTGGTCAGCTGGGGGTTGTCTCTCGGAGTGGTCGTAGAGAATAAGAGAATATACGGCCCTGGGAAGCTTGGGT
>JARHUK010001054.1:3735-17698 GCA_031001725.1 Pseudopyricularia javanii
GGCGGTATCGGTAGCTAAGTCGGCCGAGGTCTGGCTGGCATGGATTGTATCAATATACCCAAGAAACCCGGCGGTTTCTCGTTGCAGTCAAGAAACCATGAATTCGTTGAATTAGGCTTTAAAGATATTGAACCCAAGTAAGCAAGGCTCGGAGTACGACTCTGTACCCCTCAATATATGTTTGGGTATCCAGGGGTAACGAAGCAATTCTATGTATGATGCACTTGAAATGACCCCACCCACAGAAAAATCCAGCTGCTTAGTTAGTTACTAACCTCGACTACCATGAACGACTCTTTTGGTTTCTTGTCGTTTTTGGAAGAAGAAGAAAAAAAAAGTCCAAAATACGCAGCAGCGATTCACCTTGAAGCACAAATTATACGCCCATGGGTTGGGACTTCCCGGTAGACTGGTGGCAAATTTTCCGAGCGAAGTTCGTGCACGTTTTCTTTGCCCCCAATCGGAATTTGACTCATTCTGATCCCATCGGATCGTTTGGCGGCGGAGCTTACAGTATAGCGCCATCTGCCAACGAACAAAACGGACGTCGTTTTCCATAATATTTGAAAAAAAAGACAGAGAGGCAAAAGTCATCCTCAACTACTTGAACTTGTTGTCCCCTAGAATTCTCTGCACTTTGTCCGATAAGCTACCTACGCAACAGCGTACACACTACAGAAAAAAAAAAAGAAAAAAAAAGAAAGAACAAAACAAGTGGCCGATACTTGGGCAGCGACAAAATTCTCCCTGGCCACTCTTCGCACCAAATCATCGCCAAAAACGACGGGGACTGTGGCTTCCGGACCAATTGCCACCCACTTGCTCACTGCCAGAATGTCCCAGGCTCAACCAGTGCAGTCTCAGCCAGGTCAACCTCCATCTAGCAATCAGTCGCAATCTCAGAGGCAGCGGAGGGGTCCTCGAAGGGGCAGAGGGCGAAGCGCCCCAGGTGCAGGGCCAGCAGGAGCAGAGGCGGGACAGAGGAATCAGCACGCCCCGAGGAATGCATCTACACACGTGACACCCAGAATCAACAACAACAACAACAACGAGCCCCCGGCCACGACGTTGCAGGATGGAAACGGACGTCAGGATACGCCGCGGTCCTCGAGCTCCAGAGGTGCCCAAAGAGGCGGTCGCGGGGGTAGACCTGGGCGCGGAGCTCGTGGAGGGCAGGCACAGAGCCAGCGAGGAGGCAGGGGAGGACAGGCCTCTGCGATCCCCTCCAGGCGAGCTTTTGGGGGACACTTGACCGAGAGTGATCAGTCACAGGGCCCGACGGGCCTCAGCGGTGATGCCCCCGAGTTTGTCCCAGGGCAAGGCCGCCCGCAAGGAAGGTAGGTGCCATGCGTACTTGGAGGCTCAGGGTGCACATCTTTCTCCTGCACGAGCTACTTATTAACAGTATCAGTAGGTCTCAGCCTAAGCAGCCACCGCCTCCGACCGTTTTGGCTGCCAAATCCTCAGCACCAGACCTGCCTACCCGCATTCACGAGGACATCAACAACCGACAGTACGATTGTGTTATTTGCATGAACGAAATTCTCCGCTCTTCAAGAGTCTGGTCTTGTTCCATCTGCTGGACCGTGATCCATCTCCATTGTGTGAAGAAGTGGCACCAGAACCAGACGACGAAGCCCGACCAGGCTCAGGAGACAGACGGCGCCCCGTCTTGGCGGTGCCCAGGGTGCAACTCGACTCACGAGGACCCGCCGGGCTCCTACCATTGCTGGTGTGGCAAAGACATTAATCCGTCTTCAGTCCCTGGCCTGCCGGCGCACTCGTGTGGACAGACGTGCTCCAGACCGCGGCCGACGTGTCCGCATCCTTGCAGTTTGCAGTGCCACGCCGGTCCATGCCCTCCCTGCGGGCTCATGGGGCCGCCGCGGCCATGCTTTTGTGGCAAGCACGAAACCTCGAAACGGTGTACCGAGACCGATTACAGCAAAGGCTGGAGTTGCGCCGAAATTTGTGGCGATCTGCTGCCCTGCGGCGAGCATCAATGCGAGCAGCCTTGCCATGAGGGGCTATGTGGAGGCTGTGACCTTCTCATTGATAGTGATTGTTACTGCGGGCAGACCCGAAAAGCTATTCCATGCTCGGAACGCGAGGAGGTGGCCCAGTCTTTCAACCACGGCCAACTCAAAAACCAGGAGGAGGCAGAGAAAGGTACATGGTTTGAGGGCTCGTTCAAGTGTGCGCTGAAATGTGCGCGGTCTTATGACTGTGGCCACCATACGTGCGAATTGGACTGTCACTTGCAGGACGAAGCAACACCGCATTGCCCACTGTCACCCGACGTGGTTCTCCAATGTCCATGCGGCAAGACGCAGCTAGCCGATTTACTTCCTCGGCAGAGACAAACATGCCAGGATCCCATACCTTCGTGTAAGAGTACCTGCGGAAAGGTCCTGGCCTGTGGCCACAACTGCTTAGAGGAGTGCGGTCCAGGCTCCTGTGGCCCTTGCACACAGACGGTAGAGGTACCGTGCCGTTGCGGCCGAACAACTACGGAGATGCTTTGCCACCAGGCAGAGGAAGAGGCCGACTTCCTACAGTGCGAACGCACATGTCGGACCCAGATGAGTTGCGGGCGACACGAGTGTGGGAAACAGTGCTGTTCTGGGGAGAAGCGGGCCTCTGAGAGGCTCGCCGCCAAGAGAAAGAACAAGACGAGCAATAACTCGGCGGCGCAAGAAGATTTTGAGGCGGAGCATGTGTGCTTGAGGACATGTGGCAGACAGCTCAAGGTATGTACACAATCCCCTCGCGGTTGTAAGGCAGTCGGTTACTTTGAACTTGGTAGCTAACTCGATGAAACTGCTAGTGCGGAACTCATGCATGTTCCCAGATTTGCCATCGCGGGCCATGCCCATCATGTCTAGAGGCAATCTTCACCGAGATAGCATGTAACTGTGGCCGGACGGTGCTATACCCTCCTCAGCCGTGTGGTACTCGTCCTCCAGACTGTCGGTTTGACTGTACTCGGCCGACAAGATGTGGTCATGCGCGCGTTCCTCACAACTGTCATGGTGACGACGACGCCTGTCCCAAATGCCCCTTTCTGGTAGATAGGCCGTGTCTCTGTGGCAAGCAGATACTGAAGAACCAGCCGTGCTGGTTTGAAGAAGTCCGCTGCGGTCTGGTTTGTGGCAAGACCTTGCCTTGCGGCCACCGCTGCAGTTTACCCTGCCATCGGCCTGGCCAATGCGAGACGGCAGCTTCTACGAGGGCCAGCTGTTCGCAAAAGTGCGGCAAGCCGCGTAAAGGCTGCGAGCATGTCTGCTTACAGCAGTGTCACTACCCTGCAGCCTGCAACGAAGACAAGCCCTGCCAGTCCAAGATCTTCATCACATGCGAGTGTCAGAACCGCAAGAAGGAGGTGCTGTGTTTAGCGACCATCTACGAGCAGCCGGCTCGCGAACCGCTTACGTGTGACGACGAGTGCCTGCGTCTGAAGAGGAACCGACGCCTCGCTGATGCTCTTAACATAGATCCGGAGAGTCACTCAGACGACCACATCCCGTACTCTGACACGACGCTGAAGCTGTTCCGCGAGAGCGTCGGCTGGGCCCAGACGCAGGAGCGCGAGTTCCGCGTCTTCGCCTCGGACCCAACTGAGAAGCGGCTCCGCTTCAAGCCAATGAAGTCTGGGCAACGCGCGTTCCTGCACGCGCTGGCCGAGGACTACGGCTTCGATAGCGAGAGCCAGGATCCAGAGCCGCACCGGCACGTCTCCATCTTCAAGACTCCGCGCTTCGTCTCGGCGCCGCGCAAGACGCTCGGGCAGTGCGTCAACATGCTCAAGATCGCGGCCGAGGCCGAGGCGGTGGCCAGGGCGGACGCGGCGCTGCGCCAGGCGCGGTCGACAACGACGACGGCGTTGGAGCCCTTCAACGCCTTTGTCCTTTCCGGTTTGAGGTTTGGGCTCACCATCGACGAGGTAGAGAAGGCGCTGGCGGCGGACCTGGCCGCTGCCAGTACCGCCACGTCGCTGGCCTTTTCGACCACGTTCCTCCCGGCTACGGACGAGGTCCTCGTCGTGGCTAAGCCGCCGCCCGCCACTGCGGCCAACATCACCCGCTCAGGGGTCGCGACCACGCCCGTGGCCGTCGAGAACGCGCTCGCGGCCCTCAAGCCCGCCGTGGCCAGGGCCGTCACGAAGCCCGGTCTCGCGGGAAGCGTCAGCCTTTGCCACATGGACGCGACCGGCGTCGTGGTGCGGCGCGAGGGTCACGGCTCGAGCGGCGGACCCGATGCCGGCGGGTGGAGCGCCGTTGCGGGTCGGGCTGCCGCTCGCCCTCGCACCGTTGCCCCCGCAGTGACGAAGAAGGCCGGGAGTGTCTTCCTGGCCTTGGGCAGGAAGAAGCCCGTTACCCCTGAGGTACCCAAGGTGAAGCCGGCGCCCGAGCCGGTTGAGGATGACTGGGAGGCGGCGGCTGACAGTATGGAGCCGGCGGCGGAGGAGGTGAACAAGTCGGAGGCTTCGTGAACGGTCTCGATCCCCGTGTTACGAGTTGGAAAGATGCCATTATTGTTACTACTTCGTAGATGCATCAGAGCGAAACGAAACATGCAGCAAATCAATTATTTTTAATCGCACAACGCCGTACTCCAACTCCCGGAAAACATGATACACCCAATGAAAATGACCAACCAGTTCTAGCTGCCCAAAGTCTCCTGTTTCCTTATGAGACCATCATAGCAAAGGTTTTTGGCACGTAATGACCCCTATGGTTGGTTTGTAACTGAGCACAGCTTTTGTCACTCAACCTCCTCTCAATCCAATCCAACGACCAGCCGCACGAGGAACTTTTCCAACTTGCCGAGGGCCGCTTCGTCTTCCTTCGTATCTGGCTGCCGTATTATGACCGGGTCTAATGATTGTCCCCGATGCCGCTAAAAATCCTAATTCTTGCTCTCACCACCAGCGGCGCTTGGCGTGGCCTCTGGGTCCGTATCGTAGTTTGTCATTTCCACGTCCTCATCCTGCGCAGCGCCCGCCTTGCCCGCCGGCCCTGGTGTGTCATCCGCAGGCTGGCTGCCTTCGGTCTTGACCTCAGCGGCCTTGTCATCTCCTTCGGCGGCATTTTTGGCCGCAGCGCTCTTCTTCTTCTCCTCCTCCTCATCCTCTTTCTGCTGCTTCCGGTACTTGGCCTCGTAGGCGTCCCTATCGGCCTCGGACAGGTCCTTCCAGCGGCGCGAGAGCTCCTCCTCGATGGCCTTGTTGGACTTTTCGCCCCCGTCCTTGTTATCCCCGTCTTCCTTGTCACCGCCCTCCTTGTCGCCGCTCTCCTTCTCCAATACGGCTGGCCGAACCTCGGCGCAGAACACCTCAAAGGCGCTACTGGGCTTCTTGGCCCCAGTGCCGTTGGCGTGCCCTGGAGAGGTGTCGCTGGTGGGTGACCCGGGGGCCTGGGAGCTGCCGACGCGGGCGGCGTCGGCCGCGTTGGCGAAGCTGGACCCGGGCGTGGCGGCGCTGGCTTCAGCGCCTGGCAGGACGGAGAGTTTTCTGTGGCCCCGCTTTGTCCTAAGAGGCTTCTCCTTGGGCTGGCGGTGGTTCAGAGGTTAAGGATTAGCATGTGTCTGGGCGACATGGCAATAGATGGCACACCGGGTTGTCTGCATTGTGTGTCTTCGCGTCTCCCATCGGGGCAAACGTACTGTTGGCGGAGGACTGGGGCTGCCGTCGGAGTCCTCGACGTTGGTGCTAGTCCGCTTGGAGAGCTGCTCGAGGAGGAAGGCGCGCTCGATGCGCATCTTCTCGGCCTGGCGGCTCAGGCGGGAGAGGCGGATGCGCGACGCCTCGTTGGCCTCCTCGACCTCGGCACTGCGCTGCTTCAATTGGATGCACTTGCGCCGGTAGGCCTCCTCGACCGACGGTGGCAGGGCCGGCGTCGCTGTGCTGGCTTGGCCGACGGGGTCGTGGTTGTCAGCTTGGCCGTCCATTGTTCAGCTCGTAGCTCACAGGCGCGGGTCTGTTCAGTAGTGAGGTGGATGGAGGGAAAGAGTGCAGGGGCTTTCTGGGACAGGTTGGTATTCTTTATGTGTCGCGCGATGTCGGTCTCGATTCGATTCAAGAAGAAAACCGGGCGCGGCTTTAGGGCCGAGTGCAACATGTACAAGATGCGTGGGAAGGTGCATGCGGTGGCTTGGAGCTTACAGGGAGCCATTGTGTTCGGCCGTTTCCACTGGACCTGGATCTAGTGTATGTCTTGCTATTAAACGAGACTTATGTGTGGTGCCTATCAGGACTGGTCGAGATGAATTCGGGATTTTATTAGCAAAGTTGAAGTTTCTGGGCGAGGCTGCAGATGACAGTCAATTGACGAGGCAAGGCGCACCGGACGCGCTAAAGGACGACGCAACCCGACCGCCGTGTTTTTGATGGCGATAGCTTCGGGGGCGCGGCAGTCCCAGGCCTAATGAACCAGGGTCCCCTACAGCGTCCCCCCGCCAGCCTATCACAGCTGATCGCCCTAGCGTCCAATTGGCTGCGGCTGTTTATGCCCCGCCCCAGAATTCCCATGCTTGACCTCCACTACAACTTTTTCTGAGAGCTCCGACCGACCCCTCAAAAGCCAGCCCAGACACCTGGAGTGACCACGCGTGAGCAAAGAAACGCCAGGCCATATCATCATGTCGCTCAACATACCAAACGCCCCGAACTCGGGCCTCTTCAAGGGCGGATACAACAAGTAGGTTCCATCCAGCCTGCACGGCATCAGAAAGGAGCTGCGTGGGAATAAGCTGCTTGCTTCCCTTGACATCCCCCCACCATCTAGTCCCAACGCACGTCACTGACCCCGATCCCCGACCGCCTCTCCCACCGTAGCTACGACTCGGAAGATGGCGCCGTCCTGCGGAATATCGAGGCCTGCCGGGCCATCGCCTCGACTGTCCAGACGTCTCTGGGCCCCTACGGCCGTAACAAGATCGTCATCAACCACCTGCAAAAGATGATCCTCACGTCCGACGCCGCCACGATCCTGCGCGAGCTCGACGTCGTCCACCCTGCCGCCAAGCTGCTCGTCATGGCCAGCCAGCAGCAAGACGCCGAGATGGGAGACGCGACGAACCTGGTCATCGTCCTGGCCGGCGAGCTGCTGCGCAAGGCCGAGGAGCTGCTGCGCATGGGCCTCAAGACGGCCGACATCGTCACGGGATACGAGAGGGCCCAGAACTTTGCCCTCGAGACGCTTGAGGAGCTCGCGGTCGACAAGGTCGAGGACTTGCGCAACGAGGAGGAGCTCAGCAAGGCTCTGAGGACGGTCATTGCGAGCAAGCAGAACGGCAACGAGGACTTCCTGGCCACGTTGGTCGCCGAGGCCGTCCTTGCCGTCATGCCCAAGAACCCGAGCAACTTCAACGTTGACAACGTTCGCGTCGTCAAGATCATGGGAGGTGGCCTGGAGCAGAGCCGTGTGGTCAAGGGCATGGTTTTTGCCAAGGAGCCCGACGGATCGGTCAAGAAGGCAAAGAAGGCCAAGGTAGGTGTCTACACCTGCCCGATCGATATCAGCCAGACCGAGACAAAGGGTACCGTCCTCCTCAAGAACGCCAAGGAGATGCTGGACTTTAGCAAGGGCGAGGAGGCCCAGCTCGAGGCCGCCATCAAGGAGTTGCATGACGTTGGCCTAAGGGTAGTCGTTGTCGGTTCAACCGTCGGTGACCTTGCGATGCACTATCTCAACCGATACGGCATTCTCTGCATCAAGATTCTCAGCAAATTCGAGCTTCGAAGGGTGTGCCGCGTAGTGGGTGCCACGCCCTTGGCACGACTGGGCGCCCCTATGCCGGATGAGATGGGTTCCGTGGACATCGTGGAAACAGTCGAGATTGGCGGTGATCGTGTCACCGTCTTCCGCCAGGAGGACGAGGTTACGAGGACGGCTACTATTGTTCTGCGTGGTGCCACGCAGAACCATCTTGACGACATTGAGCGCGCCGTCGATGACGGCGTCAATGTTGTCAAGGCCATTACCAAGGATGCGAGGTTGGTGCCTGGCGCCGGCTCTACCGAGATCCAGCTCGTGGAGCGCCTACAAGCCTTCGGTGACAAGACGGCCGGACTTTCCCAATACTCGATCAAAAAGTTTGGCGAGGCATTTGAGGTTGTTCCTAGGACCATCGCGGAGAGTGCGGGTCTGGACGCCACAGAGGTGCTGAGCAGGCTATATGCTGCCGCGCACAAGAAGGAGAAGTGGACCACTGGTGTTGATATCGAGGTAAGACAGACTCCGTTGAGAGTTTCTCCAGGGCTGCGTTGCTAACACTACCACAGAACGAGGATAGCACCGGCACCCTTGATGCCCAAGAAGAGGGCATTTTGGACCTGCTCGTTTCAAAGCAATGGGCTATCAAGCTGGCAACAGAGGCCGCGAGGACCGTCCTTTCAGTAGACCAGATCATTGTAGCCAGGCAAGCCGGTGGCCCCAAGCCTCCTGGGCCCAACAAGGTCAGTGTCCCTGCGTAGCTCTGGTCCGGATCACACGATCACTGACCCTGTTGAACACATTTACTAACCTGTCACAATATAGAACTGGGACGACGACTGATCCAATAGAGATGAGGGACTAACTATGGGTGGCTGCGGTTTGCAGCGGATGCCTTGACGAGGCTCAGACGGCCGTAATGTCAATTACCATTTACAGATGTTGACACTGGCTGATCTGTCCTCTGTAAAGGATCCGGCATACTGTAGCCCTGGTATTGCGTGTAACAACATAGCATAGACTCTTATAGACTCTGTCCTCAGTTGCCAAAAGAAGTGGTGGCCCAAACGTCGCGATTGTATGAGAATTAACAGTGCCTAGCGCAGCATCCTTGTTCACATGATTCCGCATGTGCACTCACCAATCGTTGCCGGCTGAAATTGCAAGTGTTGATGGCGCGGCCTATATCAACGGCGATCATATTCGGCTCACGGCAGCTAAAAGTCCGGAGAAGGGATGGTGTCGGCCCCGGCCGATCCGAGACCCTTGTGGGAGGAGGCTTGGTTGCTTGGCTCAAAAGCAATTAACATAGCACGGGAGTGGTTTTAATCGCAGCGACCGATTTGTCTGGTCTTTCCATCATGTTTCAGACAGGGCCTAGGTGGTTGCGGACGGCCGACTTTCCGGCTGGTTGTACGTAGTATGTACTTTGAACATGCTGCCCGTGTTATATGGATGGGTATATGGGGGCTCATGGGACGGATTAGCGTAGTGGCACATGCTTGCCTCAAGCTTCCTCACTTTTTTCAGGTCTTCAAACCATCCTATTGTTCTTTTCTTTCCGCAAGGGTCTGATCTCCTCCATTGAGTTGAAACTCGCGACAGGGCGGAAGAATTAACTCTAAACGGAATCACCCGCAGATGGGCTGTACTACTACTTATACATAGTACATATCCGGCAGATCTATGCAGCCCGGTGTGTCTTGCAAACTGGCTGAGCCGGACCGGCGTGCCGGGTTATGGCCGGCCCTTGCAAGTATACGTAGGCTAGTAGTGCGCACCTCATGTTAACGACCATCTCATCTTTTACATGTCTCCCTCTGTCATGTAGGAAGTGACTTGACTTGGGGGCATGCTGTCGACACGGCCAGGCGCAGCCATGCACACGATTCAAGATGTTTATGGATTTGAAATACGTACTCAAGCAAGGAAAGAAGAAGAAGGAGAACCCTTAAAACACCCACCGGGGAATACCCGCGACATTCATGCCAACACCGTGTACATAGCTCTGCCCCTCCTCTGTCTCCTACTTCGGATTGTGGCGCGGGGGACGGCTGTGATTGACGGTGTCAAAGAGATTCTCGGGGATTTAAATTTTGGATACGGACGGCTCTGACAGCTGGGGAGCATCCCTCCCCCATCCTGGCCGGGGGGGGCTCTTTTGTCTTGTCTAAAGCTGAGCATGGTTTCCTCGCCTGCTGCCCGCCGTTGCTCACTACGGTAGTGGCGAGACGGGTTGGAAATGCCTCGTCGAACACATTTCCAACTTCGTCTCAAGACTGTGAGTCGTCTGTCCACAATTGTTTTCAGGATATTACTATGTAGTAGCCAGGCTCAGGGGTTTCGCCAATATTCAAAGTAAGTGTACCATGTACCTGCCTATCGAAACATACCCGCGCTGGTTTACGACACTGCAGGACACCAGGGGCACTATTATCGGGAATCCTTCGGTATGTGTGGAGAAAGACTTGTGGCAGGTTTCCCTGTTATACAGTACTTGTCGTTTTTCTTTTCTGCGAACAAGTTATACTAATGGTCAAAAAATGTGACGAGCGAGTCGGTGGGACCACTTCATGCCGTAACTCTGGTGGGCTTGGGGGGGATGAGATTCATGCGTCGATGGTCCTCCATCCCGAGTCGGCACGGCGTGCACGTGGGATGTTGCGGAGGGGCTATATGTGATGCGAATATATACCACATTTTTTTTACATGTCCACCCGCCGATATTGAGGTTCCATTCACATCGTAGCAAGATCGGGTCTGTTAGTCAAAACTCTTCACCTTGGGGGCTTTGCACATGGTGCTGATGATGAGATGGGGACGTCGCTGCTGTGGTGGTTTGATAGTCTGAAGTTGAGACAGCTGGCATATATGAATCGACCTTTGAAGTCTTCCTGGCCAATTACAGTGTTTGTATGCACCAGGTCACACGACTTGGACAACACTTAAATATTGGCGAATACTCTGCCCAAGAGGTAGATCGGATATCTCATATATTGTTACAAATCTAGGCCCCTTGAGCTACTATCGGACTAAGTATTGGATCCCTTTCACCGCCTCCAAGAATCTGTTTCAGGGACCAAGCATGCTTGCTGATCACGCGAGTGGTACCATCCTTCTGGACAGGAAGCACCATCAAGGCAGCACTTTCTGAGAAAACTCTATCAGGCAATGTAACCTGTTTTTTCACATATGCCCCATTATCAGTAAGGTACATAAACAAGTAGCAGAGTCTACAATCCCCGTACCCCATATGTACCAAGTAAGTCTACACGGGTGGCATCAGCCTACCCCGCCCGCCCCGTTTATGAAAAGAGGAACACAAAAGTTACTTCACCGCAGCGGTTGGCCACTTGACCATCTGCAAAAAGGGTTGGCAAAGATACCATGCGCCCGGTATCCGGCAAACCTCACAGCATCCACGATGGGTTCAAGCACACCCTCCCCCTCCGCCGACATACTGCCATCGAGTGCATGGTTTCCTCGAAAGCCCGGAGCTACTATCAAGAGGAGGCTTTCATATCATCACGCCCCTACCTTGGCGAATAAGAGAGAGGGTACGCGGTCGAGGCGGACAAGAAGAATTGGATATGCAGGTGGCAGGTATGAAACATATGTTGAATATGATAAACGTTCAAGCACAGCATATCCAAAGGGCGGGCCTGTCCTACATAGGAACTCTATATCTATATGTACATACCTACCTAGGTAGGTGTTGCGTAGTGCCCAAGTCTTGGACGACAGGTACATCTGCTGCAATCTACGTTAGGCCTCCGAGAACCCGAGGTGTGCACACCCGCAGAGTGTCATTGATGCATGGGCGCACGAGCTAGCCTCGTTTCTTCGTTCGCCTCTTCACACCCCCGCTAACGCATGCAGGAGAAGCGCGCGCGCCGCGATGAGGGGTCCATCCTTTTAAGAAGTAATTATTCGTGCTTAATTTTTCCCCTTGTCGTCAATGATCGACAAATGCTGAAAAATGCTGAAAAATGATGCAAGCGGCAGACGGGGCGATCACCGGCTTGGGAGGCTTGTTGGTCATGTGTTCTTGATAGTATGCATTGGCGTGTACTGTTTCCTTGGTAGATGCCTGGATTCTCGTCCACTTTAGGTAATAAGCTCGGTAGGCCGATAAATTGTCCGAGGAAGAGTGTGTGTGAGTGAGTGTGTGTGTGTGTGTGTATGCACACATGTTAATAGTAGGTGGTACCTACTTATGCAGACACTATATGGATGCTCGGGTCCGAATATTCAGGTCCTCAACTAGGTCGTCATATCGCCCCAAGAGTTCCATCCAAGTCCAGGGGGGCTAGTGGCGCATGCGAATCCTGACGACGAACGGCTCGACAAAAGAAGAAGGAGGGTGATATACTTGCAGCAGACGTGGGGAGGGACATGCGTTGGCATGCATATAGTCGTACTGCCAAAAATCCCAATTCTCGACACCGATTGGGCGCCTGTCTACATAAGGTGTGGCCAAGCCGTTCCCCCCGCTGGGCGCGCCCCCCCAGCCACGACCTCCAGTCTTTACGAGGAGGCGTTTGTTTCCGGCCCGCGACGGCCCGTTTGAGTGTATGTATCTGCTAGTGACCAGTCCCGATTCTGTACCAATTTTCTTTCTTTGCCTTTCCCTCCCCCCCTCCTCCCCGAGTCAGACGGAGAATGGATCACTCACGTCTTCTCCAGACTACGGACGAAACCAGGAGAGGAGGAAAGGACAAGGAGGATGTGGCGACGGCCACAGCGGCGGCGGCGGCGGCGGCAGGATCAACCACATGCATAATATGGATAAAGTCACGCACAGACATATATCGGCGGGCCGCACGCCGCCCATCATGGTGAACCCGGCGAAAACTGCCGGACCAGCAGGCGGCGGACATATGTGTGGAACGGGGGGCCTTGGGGACATGAAGACGGCGTGCATATCTGACGACATGACGAACCCTGCAAGAATCCGCGTTCAGAGGGACTCTGAAGAGGGGGGAGAGCGAGGCTTGGGGAAAAGGGTAGCTAACCCATCTGGACTTGGACTACACATCCTCGCCAGCTTGCCTCCATGATATCCACCCGGCAAATCCAGGACCGACCCCTTTTTTTTCTCAGGTAGTCAACTATGTATCCATCCCCCTCGTTCCAGGCTCGAACCGATTGTCATGGTAAATTTGTGCTGCGGAAAAAAACCCACTTCAACCACAAATCTCTGCAGTCCGGGTCCGCAACCATACCTGGTAGCGTGTATTCGGTGTCATTTTTTCTGTCATTATTTTTCCCTCTCTTTTTCAGTCCGAATCAGGAAATCCAAGTAGTCTTAGGATGCGGCGATGCAAGGGGAGCCCCCACCTGGTTAAGTAAAAAAAAAGCCCTTTGCGGTGAGACCTTGTTCCCAAATACCTGCAGCGTGACATCCGAAGTATGGCGACAGTAAGTCACAGGCACATGATGACTGCAGAGACCCTTTTGGGTATGTTCAGACTGACTGATCTTCCGCTTTTGCTAGCCCGGCCGAAAAAGAAAAAAGCTCTCCGTAGCATGCGGTAACTACGCATATCGTACGTAACGACAACCTCCCCAGTGTCCTTTTTGCGCGCTTGAAAAAAAACGAGCAACGAACCACTACCAGGGCGCATACACGGAAGCAGGGGCTTCCCACCCCTTTTCTCGCCGATCACAACCTCTTTCTGGAATGTCTTCCCAACGTGGGCAGTGTTGTGGTTGCCCACGGACAAAGGGCCCGGTCGCGGCACGCAAAGTTCTTCGCTCATTATTTCTGCAGATCTGGGAGATCTGCAGAGGCGGCTCGCACGAGTCTAGATTGCGAGAGGGAAACGAACGACAATCGAACATTTCCAGACTGACATTCGAAGGGGATTGATTGGACAGCGGGTTGTTCTGGACTTTGTTGAACGTCTGACGAAATTTCCATCGTTTTGCCTATCCTGCCCTCACATACCCACCCCCCTTTTCCATATCAGGAATCTTCGTCCGCGGCTTGTAGAAATGCAAATAAGAAAAAACAAGTTGGCCACCCCTTGGCGGTGTCCCATATTCGGGCCATATTTTGATATTGATAAACAGAGTCGGATACCCTGGGTACGTATGTGAATCCGGTGCTTCGGGGCGGATCATGTTGATGAGGCCCGAGGTGCGCTGCTGCCTCTCATGGCCACCCCAACGAGCCTTGCCACCCATTGCCACTCTATTCATGTACATGGAGGGATCCAAAGTGCTGGGGAGGGGGAAAAGGGGGC
>JARHUK010001057.1:0-12582 GCA_031001725.1 Pseudopyricularia javanii
TGATTATGGTGTAGCTGTTTGTTGGTGGTTGGTTTTATTTGACGCGAGTCGTAGTATGATTGATAAAAAAAAATATCGCAGTAGCCTCTAATTATCTCTTCCCCAAAAAAAAAGCCCCGTCTGCACCCAACCCCCACTATCACGCCATGCATTATGGAAGCTACGGTCGGCTATAGAAGTAATTAGTGTACAGTAGGTACGGGGTCGGTCGAGGTTCCTTCCTTCCCTTCCTAGTCTTGACATACTACTACATATGCTACCCCCCAGCCCCCGACAAGGCTCTCGTCAAATACCCCACCTCTACAACAGACCAATCATGTCCATCATCCCACCACGTGCCTCGAGACTGACCACTCACCTTTGACCGCATCGTCGTCGACACAAACAGTACCCCGATTAATACCTCGTTGCTCTCACTTCCACTTCCACTTCACGGTCCTTTCCGAGCACGACAAGGTTGTTCCCTCGCCCACTAGCGACAGACTTTTTCGCCAGTCCCGCATGAGCATATGAGATTACCCTCGACACCGAGAGGATACTTTGCTTGGCGGCAAGGCTGCTCGCCCACCAGCTGAACCTCCAAACGATGCCATTCCCAGCCCAATGACCCCATAGCACCCGCACGTGCGCCAGCCATTGGGAACAACTGCGGTCTCTTGCCCAGAGCAGCACTCCATTGGCCAATCTCCTCCCCTTCTCGGCGTTCCGTGGCACCGGCGCGCACTCACTCAGTGGCACACGACACGTGCAGGGAGCAGCCCAGGGCGTGCCCGCTGGTAGCCCGCTGGTAGCCCGTTCTTGTTGGATGCGACCAAACAAACGTCGTGTATTTTCTCGATCCCCCCTTTATTGATTCTCGAAGGCAACGAGCTTCCTAATATGGCTACTGTGGGGGGAAAATGTCTACTGTAGCTTCATCGGACCAGACAGGCCATCCTCGACGCGCGCATATATAAATACGTCGCCGGCTCCGTTCTCTATTAAAGCTGTTTCCACTAGTCTGAAGATCACCCTCGCCGCCACACCCTGCCCTCGCTCGCTACCTGCTAGGTGTTGACTCTGCCCCGGGTAACCTTCGTCTACCAGGCAGCTCACAGCGCAATCTCCAATAGTACTAAGTTTGTTTAGTCCCCCTTCACTGGGGCTTATTGGATCGATATGGGACTCCGCTCTTCCCTCGCGGCCACCGCCGCCGCCGCCTTCCTCCTACCCTTGGTTCAGGCTCAGACCTTCCAGAGGCTCGGCTCATGCCCGGACCTCGGCTGCATTCTGCCCCCTGACCAGGCCGACGTGAGTACAACTGTATATATCACCACAAAATTCGCAAAAAAAATACTGATCTCAAAACCCCCCACCAGTTCCTCCCTGGCCAATTCTTCGACGTCCGTTTCGAGGTTCACGCCCCCGTCAACGGCTCCGAGGCCTTCAACGAGGGCGTCCCCGATGAGGAGTTCACCGTCACCATCACCAAGGAGGGTTCCGAGGCTCAGCCCTTGACCCAGTTCTTCAAGACCGAGGAGCCCTCGATCGAGAAGTGGAGCTTCAAGTGGTTCGAGGACCTCTTCGCCGAGGAGGCCAACTCCCCGTCCGTCGTCAACGTCGCTTCCAAGATCCACCGCCGCGTGGCCATCTACGAGCCCGGCACCTACAATGTCGTTCTTTCCTACTATGGCGGCAAGACCACCACCGCCACCTGGACCGTCCGCCCTCTGGCCGAGGTCAAGAAGACCAAGAACGTCATCTTCTTCATCGGAGACGGCATGACCACCAACATGATCACCGCTGCCCGTCTGCTTGGGCACAAGTCCATCAACGGCAAGTACCAGAGCACAATGCAACTCGACAAGTTCCCCGTCATCGGCCACCAGATGACCCACAGTATCGACACCTACATCACCGACTCGGCAAACTCGGCTTCCGCCCTTTACTCTGGCCACAAGTCGACCGTCAACGCTATGGGCGTCTACGTCGACTCTTCGCCCGACTACTTCGACGACCCCAAGGTCGAGACCATCGTCGAGCTCCTGAAGCGTGTCTGGGGATCCGCCTGGGGTGCCGTCTCCACCGCCTTCATCGCCGATGCTACCCCAATCGCTCTGACGGCCCACACCAGGTCGCGTGCTCAGTACGGCCCCCTGATCGACCAGGCCCTCAACAGCGTCACCAACTACACCTGGACCAACCACGGAGGCCCCGATGTCTACTTTGGAGGTGGTGCAGAGCAGTTCATCGCCGGCTCGGGCTCCTATCAGGGCAAGGACTACTACGAGGAGTTCGCCAACAAGGGCTACAGCGTCTCGCTGAACAAGAGTTCCTTGGCCTCTGTCCCCAACGACCAGAGGGCCCTCGGAATTTTCTGCCGCTCAAACCTCCCCGTTTGGCTTGACCGCAATGTCTTCACCGAGAACATCGGCAAGCTCAAGAACGACCCCGCCGGCGCCCCCGTCGCCGCCACCGACCTGCCCGGCCTCAAGGAGATGACCCTCAAGGCCGTCGACGTCCTCCACACCCGCGGAGGCGACAAGGGCTTCTTCCTCATGGCCGAGGCCGCTTCCATCGACAAGCAGATGCACGCCCTCGACTACGACCGCGCCCTCGGCGACCTCCTCGAGCTCGACGACACCGTCAGGGCCACCGTCGAGAAGCTGACCGAGCTCGGCATCCTCCAGGACACCCTCGTCGTTGTCAGTGCCGATCACGGCCACGGCTTCGACGTCTTTGGAAGCGCCGACACCAAGTACATGGACTCCAAGAGCACCGACCGCGAGAAGCGCAACGCCGTCGGCGTCTACGAGCGCTCTGGCGCCTCCCAGTACCAGGTTGAGGTCCCTGGCGTCTCGTACAACACCGGCCCCAACTTCCCCGTCAACTGGGACCCGCGCTACACCATCGCCTCGGGCTTCGGAGCCATGCCCGACCACAGGGAGTCGTACAGGGTCAACAAGGACGGCTCGCGCGTCGCCGCCTCCACCACTCCCGGCCACGCCTCCGACGACTACTTCGCTAATGCCGCCGACCGCACCACCGGACACATCATCAACGGCACCCTGCCGACCGACGAGGCTCAGGGTGTGCACTCGCTCACCGACGTGCCCGTCTTCGCCATGGGTCCCTGCTCCGAGACCTTTGGCGGCACCTACAACAACATTGACGTCTTCTACAAGATTGCCACCTGCTTGGGTCTCGGCCACTCTACGGAGAAGAACGGCTGCGCCACCCGCAAGCACTAGACATCTTGGCTTTTCTATTATTCTTATAGAGCGAAGAAGAAAATAGGAGTCTGGTTCATGAAATGTAGTAATATGTAGATGTTAAAAATACAGCTGTTGACGATTTTGCGTAGAGGTTTTCCTGCTCAAGTGTGAAACTAAACCATGTTTAATTGTCTCGTCCAAGTCAACATAGCTGTAACCTTGCATCGGCGAGTATGCTTTGAATTTGCCCAGCAAGGTGCAAGAGACCACTGCTGGTTTGGCTGCGCTTGAAGTCCGAATATAGAATATCGAGCCATGGCGAACAGCCACTTTCCACCCTTTGTAGACACCCACCTTCCTAAACCTCCTGCATCAAACCAGGTAAGCTATTTTAGACTCATCCAAGTAGGTAAGCTTGTGGACTGATTGCACATACAGTCAAGAATTAACTGGTAGTATTACGGTCTATTTAAAACGACTCCCTGTTGATGTGAGAAACCCTCAAATAAAGGACAGAAATAAACAAGAGATTTGTGATCCAAAGGAGAAGCAAAGAAGATTACGAGTCGAAAATAGCACCATAAGCAGGCACACCCCTAGACTCCAGACCATACACCACCTTCCTGGTAACGGCCTGGTTGGATATAATAACCACAGCCTCGTACGCACCCAGCGCGGACCCATCCTTGCCCTCGCCCTCCCCGCCGGTCCTGCCGCCAGCCCACGCCCGATAGGCCATCTCGACCAGGTCCGGCCTGCCCAGCTTCCTCGTGTCATGGATGACGGCGTCGGGATCCGCGCGGAGCACCGTGTCCACCACGGCGCCGCCAAAGGTCTCGAGCGGCGACGGGGCCGACCATATCACGCGCACGGGGTGGTCCGGCGCCTCGGCGAACAGCGACAGGCAGGGTGCGATGCCGGACCCCGTGGCGACGACGACGACGGGGCCGAAGAGGCCCGCCACGCGCATGACGCCGTACTGCGGCACGCCGCGCGTGTACATGTGCGAGGGCGGGCTGGCGATGATGCGCCGCGTCCAGTCGCCCGCGTCCGATATCACGACCGAGAAGCCCCTGCAGTCCGCGTTGCTCAGCGCCGGGGCAGACAGGTCTGCGAGCCGCTGGAGGTGGTGCCGGCGCGCGCCGGCTTTGGCCTTTGCTGCGGCCCTGGCCGACTCGACGTCCTTGGGCTGGCCTTCTTGCTCGCCGCCGCCGCCGCAGCCGCCGTCAATGGTCGAGGAGCTCGCCCAGCTGCGCGGCAGACGGCTGCCTGGTGCCGCGGCGGAGGTCTTGGGGTTGGGGATGACAGCAAAGGCGTGCGTCTCCCTGAGCGGGGAGTCGGACAGCCGCACGGCCTGCCCGTAGCTGGCGTCGCGGTACGAAAAGTTGAGCTTGACGCAGTGCTTCGACAGCGGCTCCACCTGGACCTCGCGCCGCCTGACGCGCGCCCAGGGGTAGACGATGAGGAGGGTGATCACGAGCAGCAGCCAGAACGTCGGGCTGGCGACCAGAGCGCGGCCGAACGGCAAGGCTTCGTCGCCGGACCTGCGAGAGTCGTCAAACGTGACGAGCAGCGCCTGCGCCCAAAAGAGGAGGACCACGGACCAGCCCAGGAAGCGGTGCACGCCCTCGAACCAGTTGTGCATCGCCGCGCGGATCCTTGGGTGCGCAAAGACCAGGATCAGTGCCAGCATGACGAGTATGGCGTAGGTGGCCAGGTACACGTAGCCCCTGAGCGCCGAGAGCGCCTGGTCGTCACCATCCCTCTGCGACCGGTACTCGACGGTAAGGAGGACCACAAAGACTCCGTGCCACAGCGTCCCCGCGACGCCGCAGCCGCTGTGGATGCCGCCGTAGGAGTATACCTTGGCGAGGAGGCACCGGATCCTCAGGGGCAGGTTCTTGGGCCAGGTGCCGAGAACGACGAACAGGGCGTTGACGACGTGCTCGTTGCGGATGAGGATGGCGGCGAAAATGTTGGCCGAGGAGGCGATGGACGCCTCCCTGTGCGTGAGGCGACCCGTCCCCGCGATCGACTGACCGAGAAGCACCGCGAGCACGACGACGTTACAGATGAAGGCCAAGGTGAAGATTCGTCGGTAGACGGACCCAAAGTTCCATCGAAGGTATCTGTAAACCCGGGAGCCTTTCTTGGGAGGCAGAGACACGGATTTTGTGCGGTCAGGGCTGTGGTTGAGTGTTCTTGACGTTTCCGCCGGCTTATTGAAAGACTTGTCACTGCCAGGAGGCGCATTGTCAAAGTCCGATGAGGTCTTGTAGACAACCTGGCTCGGTGCAGGGTGCGCACACGTGTCCGAGTGGGCACAGACTCTTCCCTGTTCCAGGTCCCCGGCGTTGAGGACCCGACTCTCCCGAAAGCCAAGAAAGAGGGCCCGCGCTGGCTTTGAAATGGTGAGGCTGCTTTGGCTGGGACAGCACTCATGCTCTGCATAGTATGCCTCTGTATCGGACAGGTCGGATAGATCCCCGATGTCGGGAAGGGGCGGTGCCAAGAAGCTCTCGTCGGATGCCTTGGGGCGCCTCTCGTTGGTATGAGACATGGCTGGTTATAGTAGATATTTCTTCAACAAAATATTGCTAGTCGAAATGTGGTTATCAGGGTATTGTGAACCAAGAGTATAGAAGCGGAAGGGTAGCAGGGCTCCTAAGGGGTTGATGCCCGTATGAAAACAAAATAGGATGGTTCAAGAGAAAATATTTAGATAGGACTATGAGGCAACAAGGATGAGAGCTTGCCGATAACAATGATTAAGCAGCAAGATGGCGGTTGGCAGGAATATGCGGCAGTTATAAACAAGATGGAGGGTGGTCTTACTGATGCCCATGCAAGATACACCTCACACGCCCCGCTTGTAAAAACTTGCTTGATAGAGCCACTGGATGCGCAGGGCACCGCCGAGGGGAAACCCACCCAGGCGAGGCATAATTCGACCAAGTCCATGGGGGACTATCGGAATACACTGCCTGCGACCCGACGAGCGGGACAAGGTAGCCCAGGTTCAGCTCGGATACGGATTCGCAAGAGATAGCATCGTCATGCTGCCCTGCTGGCAAGTTGCACTTCTGAAAATAGCAGAAAGGCTGTAAGCGGTCAGATATAAGTGATGACAGCCCAAACTAGAACATAGCCTGGCTGTGTATAGAGAAAGCAACGATAGAGACAGTCTTGGCTTCGCGCTTTTCATGGCGCGGGCTTCTGCAGTTCAGTTCAGGGGGGCGCTGGGCAAAGAGATACTTCACAGCCATATCCAAGGCACGAAAACAGGGACCAAACTCCAGAGTACAAGCAAAAAAAGTCTCGTCTTCCAAAAAAGCGAGAGCGTAATCATTGCGTGATCCGTGCCGCTCCCCATTGAGCTACATGCCGAGAGCGTGCCTGCTAATGTATCGGTGAGGATAACGATGGCATGATGCAACACCAGGTAGCACACAGCGATACGTGCGAGGCCACCTAGGTAAGGTAGAGGCAGGCATCTGTACCCCCAACAAGGCTCTGGTTCACACCCCCAGGTGTCGTTTCATTCGGGTGCCTGCAGGAGCGAAACCTCGTTTGGTCCCGGGCATGCAGCATGTTGGAATTCGCGTTGCCGTCTAGCGCCAGTCTGCGGCACATGCCCTGGATGACGACGGTTTATTTTCGGAAGTCAAGTTTTGACGCGGGCGAGCCGTATCTCGTTCGGCTGGACTCGTGGTGAGCTCAGCAGCCACAGAGCCACAGTACCATGGTCGGCGTCCTTTGCTGGAACGTAGCATCAGGCCGCTTTCGTAGAACGTTGCCCAGCGGCTGGAATAGTACCGTAGCGCGGAATCAGCCACGATAGCTTTCAACTTCACTCAGCACCAGCCACGCTCTGGCGTCAATCCCTATGCGGCTTGATACGATATACTGCAAGATAGACCGCTAGTTTAGAGCGTCTAGTTTAGCAGGGCTGAGCGTATGGCATCACGATTACCTCTAAAAAAACAGACGCTCCATTGTGCGTTGTGCGTCAAGGAAGCCCGAGTGTGAAGAGTTTGGCGTTTAGCGACCAGAGAAATGATCGCCGCTGATAACATGTCGTTCCTCACGGTGAGCGGTCAACCAGAAAACAGAGAAATCTGGACGAGGGACGGGATAAAAAGAAAAGGTGCTTGGAAAAGGGGCCAGTAAGAATCGGCAAATGCCTTCTATAAAAAGAACAGACAGTCGAGCCTGCAGCTCCTGTTGGGGTCCGTTGCGCAGCGAGGAGAAAAAAAAAGAAACCAAGAAAGAAAGTAGAATAAAAAAAAGAAATCAGAATAGAACCAAGACGACGAGATTCCAACGGTCATCTCCCGAAGATGCCTTACTTCGAGGAGGTCGTCTCGTGCCGCCTGTATTTCTGGAAAAGGTTGACCACCCCCTGGCAGCCGCCAGCAAGCCCATACAGCCGGGCGCGCGGAAGGGCCTTCTTCTCGACGTGGACGTGAAACGAAGGGTCAAGGGCTTCTGGCCGAGGGCAAAAGTGCTTCACGCGGACCGATACGGCGGGTCGCGACCTAGTCGTGCGCCTCCGTCGACGACGCCGTCGGCTGCCGTCACCAGGCTTTCTGGGAGTGATGAGGGGGCTGGTCGTATTTCGGCTTATAGCTTACGGAGCAGGTCTTGGATAGGCGTTGCAGCAACAACGGACACTGCTGTCGTCAAATCTGCCGTCGGGTTGCTTGATCAAGTATCGTAGATAGGCATGCCATCTTTGGTGAGGGTACAGTCGTATTTTTGATAGTTGTCGTACTCCTGATTAAGGAACCGACTGATCTCTTCCCTACCAGGAAGGGAGTTATCCAAGTCCGGAGAGGGGGAAGATCGATACAAGTCCTAGCAAGGCTGAGAGTTGAAGGCAGAAACCGCAGTCGGTGTCACATTCCTCCCAAGTCCTTATACATAGTCGACGAGAGCTCAAAATATGGCACGACGAATAAAGTGTCAAGTTGATTTTGTGACGGTCAATTACTAAAATGCAATCCAACGCCTGTCTATGAATTCAAATATGCTGGGCGCCAATCTTGCGTATTTATTACTACCCAAGACACGGTCACTGGTATCCCGGGCTCGCACATCGAAAAAGGCCAAAGAGAGAAAAAAAAACGACAAAACAAAAAGCCGCCATTCAACCGGAGATCCCCTTGAAGATGGACTCTTTTTTTGTTTACAGCATGAACATCGTGGCACCGACACCAACGGCGGCGGCGACGTACATGCCAAGAGCCATCTCGCGGAAGCCACCGGGGGCGCCAAGGGCGACGGCAGCCGACTTGGAAGTCTCAGAGGTGGCCGCGTTGGCAGCCTCGGCAGCAGCGGTAGCCGAGGCGATGGCTGCGGAGCAGGTAGCATCGGTCGAGGCTGGGGTGACGACCGAAGCCTTGCCTTCGAAGCTGCAGGCGCTCGACGCGCGCGACAGCGACTTGTAGTACTGGTCCAGGACGTAGGTGAGCTTGTCCTTGTCGTTGCATCCGTGGAAGGCGCCGTACTGGCCCGTGGTGGCATTGCCGTTGATTCCCTTGCACAGTTCAGGCTTGCTGCCGCAGATGAAGTTGAAGATGGTGCCGTAGTCCTTCTCGGCCAGGCTGCTGGAGGGAGCGCACGAGGCCGACTTGGTCATGCAGTCGCAGAGGGCGCTGTCAGGGGTCGGGGGCAGGGTGGAGGCGGCGAGCCAGTTGTCCTGGATGCCGGGGCACTCCAGGGCCGTGTTGGAAGAGGTGTACGCAGACATCTCCACGGTCTTGGGGCTGACCTTGGCCATAACCTCGACAAGGGCGTCAAAGTTCTTCATGGTGCTGCCACCGCCGTTGCTGGAGGCCTTGAAGAGACCTGGATTTGGGGGTAAGGAAATTAAGAGTCAGCGAGTTTGTTGGGCGAGGAGGCATCGAGCAAAAATAGATAGTCAAGTTAACATACCGTAGTTGTTGTCCTCCTCAAAGTACATGTACACGATACCTCCAGAGAAGGTGCCGGTCATGGCGTCGGAGTACAAAGCCGTGGTCTCGGACCACTTGCGGGAATCGGACTTCTCCGGGAGGCCGTCAACACAGCCGTACTCTGCCAGGAAGACGGGGACCGAGTATGTGGCAAAGTTCTTGATGTGCTTGTTGTACGAGGACTTCTCGAGGTCACTGTCGCCGCACCACGAGTAGATGTTGTAGCCCCAGTAGTCGATCGAGGCCTCGGAGTCTCCGCAGTTGAAGTAGGCGGCGAGCGGGTCACGGATCTCCGTGTCGTCGTTGGTGGCGTAGCCGACGCCCATCCAGCGGCCGCCCTTGGACTTGATGTACTTCTTGGTGTCACGGGTGGCGGCCTTGACGTAGGCCGATGCGATGGTGTTGTTCTTCTGGTTGGTGACCTCGTTGCCCGAGAAGAAGCCGATGGTGTTGGTGTACTTGCCAAGCTCGTCAACGACGGACTTGTAGCGGTCGTACAGCTTGACGTTCCACTGCGGGGTGTCACGGTTGATCGAGGTGGCGGGCTCGCCCAGGTCGGCGATGACATAGATGCCAGCGTCGTCGAGCAGCTTCATGCAGGCCTCGTGGTCGGCGGTGGGGTCGATGGCGTAGACGCGGATGGTGTTGGTGCCGGCCTTCTTCAGGTTGGGCACATCGCGCTTGCAGATGGTCTCATCGGACAAGGGGTCAATGTATGTGTTGGAGGTGGAAGCGGCACCAGCGGCGCCGACGGCCTGCTGGTAGGCAATACCCTTCATGTAGAACTGGGTTCCATTCTCGTAGAAGAATTTGGAGCCCTGGGCGCGTCATGACACGACGGTGGTCAGCGGGAATTCGAGAAAGCAAACACAGGTCTGGCTGGGAAAGGATCAGAACAGTACACACCTTCATGACGATGGGCTGGAGGGAGGCCGAGGCCTGGGTCGCCAGCAGGGCGGCCGAGACCAGAGAGCTCTTGGTGAAGCCCATTGTGAAAAGCGTGAAGATATTAATCGATGCTGTTTGGCTCTAGAAAATGCTGCTGCTGCTGCTGCTGCTGTAGAATGACACCAGAGCCTTGGTATGGATGCTTGGTATGCTTGATCAGGATGAAGAGGTCTTGGGAGGAAAGGGCAGAGTATCCTTTTCTCTTCCAGAAATGATCAAGAAGAACAGTCCAAGCGCGCCACGAGACACGAGCCGGCTGGGCTTTTTTGCTTGGTTTTGCTGGCCCTGGAATGCGAAACAAGTATGATGGACAGCCAAGAACAGGGCGCGGGTCCCTAAGATGGAGATGGGCGAGGGTTTGCTAAACGAGCGACTAAGGTGAATTACCTAGGTATGTTGGTGTTAAAGGAGTGAAGCAGTGAGGTTAAAACACTGATTAAAAAAAAGATTGGGATAGTAAAAAGAAGAAGGATGGAAAATGGAAGGAAAACTATTTCCCAGTGGAAGAAAGGTCTCACTTTCGCCTTACTTTTTGTTCGCGATGGTGGGAGACTGACGGCGGAGAGCAAGAAGATTGCGGGCAAGGGGCAGGCTGGTTTCGCCGGCGTGCCTTTAACTGAACGACCTTGTACCTGGTCTCCACAATGGTCTGGGTTTCCTTATGGAAGGGGGGTGATCCTGGTCTAGCGTATCATCATTGAGATTCCAGCCAACATGCAAATGAATTCTTTTTTGGCTTGCTACTGCTGCTGCTGGTGCTGGTGTACTCCCATATGCTGCAGCGAGAGCGGGTTAACCGACTTTCAGGTCGGGAAGGTGCTTTTAGCCTGATAGTTAACACTGTACACTTACGGTACAGCTTGTTTGGTTTTATGGCTTTTTATTGGACAGATACAGGATGACATGGTGGGTACTGACCCCACATAATCATCTCGCCAAGCTGCCGGCACAATTGCAGGGGTGAGATTGGGACAAGCGCCCGGCTCGACTGCTCCATCCCAAGACAGCACATCGAGAGCTTGACAAGCTTGAATGTATTGGCAACTGGTGGAGGGAATTTGAGATAGGAAGATCAAGTGTTAATAAAGAGCATGAGAATAAGAAAAAAAACAAGCAAGAAAGGAGACCATTCCATCCGTTGTTTCCCAGCATGACACACAAAAAGAACAGCAAAAACCCAAACTAATTAGGCGCCTCCTATTTATTGACAGCCCGGTTTGCTAGCGCAGGCTGTGCAGCCTTGGCATTCGACTGCTTTCGCTGCCGTTTGGTCCGGCTGCTGACCAGACATGACATGACATGACATGACCTTCTTTCGTTCCTCTCGCCTCTTTCACTCGCCCGCGGTCCCCCCTGAAAACAAAAAAACAAAAATAAAGGGGATCGATCCAGCGTCCAGCCATTGACTGGGGTTCCTGCATCGCTTCTGCTTGTTCGGTGCATACTGGTTGCATAGACGTGCAGCCAGCCTCCTCCTCCCCGTGTGCATGCATTTTTAGCTTGGTTTTTTTTTTTTTTTTGACTCTCGTCTTCCTAAATACGAACGGCACAGCGCAACAAGCGACTTGGGATCAGATCGTCCATCCTTTTACCATCTACTATTACGATCAACGGTGATGACACTGATCAGCCGTCTGTCCTCATACAAAGAGGCGCATGAGAACCATCTACTTCTACATAGTTTCTACAGTAGATAAAATAAGCACACAGTCCAGCAACAAAGCCTTGATTTTTTAAGGTAATTAACTTGGATAGAATTCCCGCACCATAAACAAACCCGGCCTAGTCTAGGTTCCTTTTCTAGGGGGGGACGTGACATTCGCCCGGTTCTTTTCACCTTTGGGTCTTTCATTTCGGTCTACTTTAATGCCAGTTACCCACCCCCGTCAGCCCAGGGTCTCCCAGAAAAAAAGGGCACAATCTAGGATGTTCCCACTCTGTTTTGACCTCGACTCCAGGGGGTTGACATCAAAGAAGGTTGCAGCCGTTGGTGGCGGTCACGACGGACCCGCTCACCTCGGTACACAGAGATGGCCCGACAATGCTCCTACTATGTAGTAAACAAATTCCCGTGCAAGTCGGAGGGACCGGCGAGAGCAAAGGCCCCTCGGGGTGAGATTCGCCAGAGATTGCCAACGTCAAGCGGTGCCATTGCAAGTAATCAAACGCCCCCATCCATCATAGAGTATCTTCACCCTGTAATCCCAAAAAGGGCGAACATACATACTGTACATACCATCGCAGTACTGCTGAAAACGGTCATCTTCCTCCGAGCACACCCTACCGCACAAAAATACGAGATACCTAGACGTAAGCTGGACAAACTGACCAACCGAGCCAACCAAGACGCTTCATCGTCTCCAGGCAGCAGCAATGGTGAAATCGAGCATGAGAATTAAAAAAGATTTCAGTAAGGTGTATATGCTGATAATAAGACATCACGGGCAATGCAAAGTAGGCAATACTTCCTAACTCCCCTCCGC
>JARHUK010001058.1:0-10618 GCA_031001725.1 Pseudopyricularia javanii
GGGATATACCGCGATTCGTCACTGCGAGTGGGCCATCTTTATCTTATCGTGAGGAGAGCTAGTACCGATAGGGACTAGCTCAGCCTTGACGCCGTCCCACTTTACGAAGCGTCGTCGTCGTTAGCTCAACACCGCCATCACGTCACCCGCCCCAAACAGGCACCACCCCATTAAACGACGCCCGCTAGACTAAACCTTGCCCGCCGACATCACTTCCCCCAACCACCAGCATTTCGCATCAATCGATCGCAACTTACAATACACACCGCGCACAAAAACAAAATATCAACGCATACAGACCGGAAACCAAATAGTCGCCCGATCAATTCTTGCCGTCCACTCGATACACACGAAGCGCCAAGATGGCTGACGGAGCCGCGAAACCCAGCAGCAGCGTCAAGCTGGTACTGCTCGGCGAAGCTGCCGTAGGAAAGGTAGATCTACCTTCCACGGATATTCGGAAACGGAGCCACTGGGCTGTGCGCATTTCTTGCTAACAAACACCGCGCCTAGTCTTCACTTGTTCTGAGGTTTGTGAACAACGATTTCCAAGAGAACAAAGAGCCGACGATAGGAGGTAAGCTTCCATCTGATTGCAGCCAGTTCCATGCTATCAGCCAGAAGCCATTTAAACTAACCAAACCCGACGTCATGTCATTCGGCAGCCGCTTTCCTCACCCAAAAATGCAACCTACCGGCCCGGACTATCAAGTTTGAGATATGGGATACTGCGGGACAAGAACGATTTGCCTCGCTGGCTCCGATGTACTACCGAAACGCCCAGGCTGCCCTCGTCGTCTACGATCTCACCAAGCCGACGTCACTCATCAAGGCGAAGCACTGGGTCGCCGAGCTTCAGCGCCAAGCATCCCCGGGCATCGTGATTGCGCTCGTCGGCAACAAGCTCGACCTGGCAAGCGGCGGCGGCGAGGCGGCCGGCTCCGGAGGTGTGGACGAGGACACCGATGCTAGCGGCGCTGGTGACGACTCGGGCGACGCTCGCAAGGTCCCGACGGATGAGGCCAAGGCGTATGCTGAGGAGGAAGGCCTGCTGTTCTTCGAGACCAGTGCCAAGACTGGCTTCAACGTCACGGAGGTCTTCACTGCTATTGCCAATGCGATTCCGGAGACATCCCTCAAGAGCACGAGAGGTGCCGGTGCTGGTGCCGGTGCCGGCCGCGCCGGTGAACAACAGAGCGTTAG
Source organism: Pseudopyricularia javanii (assembly GCA_031001725.1). Taxonomy (NCBI): domain Eukaryota; kingdom Fungi; phylum Ascomycota; class Sordariomycetes; order Magnaporthales; family Pyriculariaceae; genus Pseudopyricularia; species Pseudopyricularia javanii. The sequence goes on from JARHUK010001058.1 coordinate 1,204, forward strand.
CCTAGGTGGCCCGCGGGATATGGAAGGCAAGGATGCATGTGCGTGCTGATTATATAAAACCCCATCACCATTCGAGGGGTCGATTCTAGGCGGGCTTGCACTGTTCAAACGCGGAGATGATTCCGTTCTAGTGCGGGGCGACAAGGTTGATATGCTGAAGTACGGATGTTATGTATGCTGGTATGGTGTTTTGCATTTACTTGGTAGGTTGTTAAGGGGCCAGGCTCATCTCGCAGGTGGGTTGGAAGGGCTTAATTGATCTGTATATTTTCTTTATATTTGCACAAGAGATACCTACATACCTGCCATCAAGACTTGCGGATGCAGAGTCTCTTCAATTCCAGTACGGCAAAGTAAGTGGTCTTTTTCGTTCTTGCCCGACAGTACGCTAGCTACTGTACATATCTAACTACAGCACCTAGGTACGTGTGTACCTTAGCAAGCCTTGCCTGGGACAACACCTCGATATGAAATGAGAGGAGAATTTTCTGAACTGGGCATCCCTTTCCCCTGCAACAGCTACAGCAACCCACTTCGTATCTTGGTGCCTACCCAGCTCATGGCGGAGCTTATAGTACAAATCTGACTGCATGTTTGTTACCCCTGCGACTAGCTGGGGATTTTCGATGTTACCTTGGGTTACGACAAAAGGTCACCTCGATGACACAATCATTTGATGAGCTTTGAGTACCAGCGAGACACAAGGAATACTTTATACCTACCTGCCTAGGTAAACACGCACTTATTGCACAGCGCAGTACCGGACATATCCCAGTCAGTGCCTTTGGCCTCGAGAAAGATACATAGCATGGCATCCAGCCGAACCCACCAGCCAGTATGTCTCTCAACGGGCGATTGGGCATAGCATAACATACCCCGTGACCGGTGGTACAGCGTTGCATGCGGGGGGAGGAACATATCCAGGTATGGGCATGTCGGAGCCGAATACCTCTCGCAATGTGCCGTGCGGGGAAATCTGGGGCGAGAGTGAACAAGCATCATCTGCCGATCACGCCAGGATCGGGTAACCATCGGTATGATTTAACCCGTTGACGACGACGTTGGCTATTGGGTAGGTCTCGACAATGTGACCTACAGCTTGGGGGGATAAAATGGCCACTGTTGCTGCCTGCTCATCGCAGCTCGGGCGCGTGCTTCTCTGTGGCATTTTCTAATTACCAGGAAGTCTGAGTCGTCACAGCAAACCGCATACATCCCGCCGGATACCATAGCTACTCGCTTAGCAAGGAATCTCGAATATCATGGCAGCCACCAGTGCTGGCCATGAGCTGAACCAGCCTGTTCAAGTACCTGACCAACAAGAGCAGAGAGCACTGCATGACAGCGAGATACACCAAGCTTCAAATAGCGACGATCACGTAGGTGTCACTCCCGCAACAAAATCCAGCCCAACAGTATCAGAACACGTCGAACATGTTGCAACAACAGCAACACAGCCCATGGCAGCCTCCGGTGCAATTGAGAACAAAGACGATACATTGGCATTGCCCGCAACTTCGCAAACCACCTCGGCCGCTGTCCCGGAACCTGCAAAGAAGTCGCTCTGGTGGGCGTGGCTTTACATGTTTGACTGGTATCCGAAGCACTATCCGGAAGAAGAGCGCGTATTCCTCCGAAAGCTGGACTGCTTCCTCCTCACGTTCACCTGCATCGCCTTCTTCCTCAAGTGGCTTGACCAAAGCAACATCAACAACGCCTACGTGTCTGGCATGAAGGAAGAGCTCCAGCTTTATGGCAACGAATACTCGCTTTTCGGGACCTTTTACAATATCGGCTACATTCTTTGTCAGGTGCCCGCCATGCTGATCCTTTCGCGACCCAAACTGTCTCGATACTTTCTGCCGACCATGGAGGTGCTTTGGAGCATTCTCACATTTGCCCAGGCTAGACTTCGATCGGCCGCCGATATTTATGGGACTCGGTTCCTTTTGGGTCTCCTCGAGACGCCTGTCGCTTCTGGCTCGCTTTTCATCATGAGCAGCTGGTATAAGCCTGAAGAGCTATTCAAGCGCACAGGCGTCTGGTTCGTCAGTAACAACATCGGTGTTATCATGGGCGGCTATCTGCAGGCGGCAGCATATACCAACCTCAACGGCGTCGGCGGCATGTCCGGGTGGAGATGGCTCTTTGTCATTGACGGTTGCATCTCACTACCGCTCTCCATACTGGGATTCTTCATCTTCCCAGGCATGCCAACCAGCAGTAAGTCGTGGTGGATGACGGAGGATCAGCACGCACTGGGCCAGCGGCGGATGCGTGACGTCGGCGTCGAGGAGCCGAAGAGCCTGACACTCAAGACTTTCAAGACACTGCTGGCGAACAAACGGTGGCAATGGTACGGGCTCGGCGTGCTGGCCTACGTACTTTTTCTATCGAGCAGCTATCCGCATGGACAGATGGCGCTGTGGCTCAAGGACCAGGCCGCCAAGCACGGCACCTACACTGTTCCGCAGATCAACACCATCCCGACTGGAGCGCAGGGAGTATCCGTAGTCACGGCTGTGCTGGCTACCTCCCTGTGCATGGTCTATCCCACTTGGGCTGTGTTTACGGCCGTCCAGGCTTTGTTTCTATTTGCAAATATATTGTTGATGATCTGGGATATTGCTGACGGGCTAAAATGTGAGTTGACCAGGGACTGACTGACGGCCCCCCCAATATTCCATAGCAAACTTGCTGACCTGGCTTGCGTGTCCAGTCTTTGCCTACTACCTTCTCGGGATCAGCGCAGCCATCACACCCATCCTGGTTCCGACTGTAAACTACTGGCTCAAAGACAGTGCAGGTACGATGCCCCAAACACGGCAGTCGTCCAACATGAAACTGTTATTTACCCACAAAATCCGCTAACACGAGGACTTCTACAACCCCGCAAATAGAGGCCCGCGCTGTGTGTACAGGATCCATGTTGACTTTTGGCTTCGCGATCCAATCCTTCTATCCCATAACTGTATTCCCGGTCGTCGAGGCACCTCAATGGAAGAAGGGATACATTGTCAACTTCTGCTTCGTGGTAGGCTGTTGGGCTTCGTTGTGCACCGGCTTCTTCCTGTACAACCGACACCAAAAGATGCTGGAAGTGTTGCGTGAGGCGGACAGGGAGGCGGACAAGGTCAAGGGTGAGGATGAGTAGAAGTAAGGGCTCACCACCATGAAATCCACAAATATATGCACCTTCGGTACAACTTAACCCGGCGGTAGACACCGTTGCAACGTGTGTTTGGGGCGGGGCGCAGATACTGTACATCGACCTATAGCTAAAGACTTCGTTCTTTTAACAAGTCTGACCCCGCACAGTGCTGTCCAAAGGACCTACCTACTTGAAGCAAGGTTCTCATCTACAGTAAATCCTTGGTGCGAGTAACGTGATGTCCAAGTAAGCATATAAGGCGACCCAGCAATTGAAACGGTAGTGTCGGCTGGGGAGTCTCGCCAGAACACACGCACCTCTTCCATATCTGAACGAAATGCCGCCCCTACCCGGCTTTACGGACAATGCGTGGCGCACACGTCAAGACTTCCGAACCGGAACGACCGCCCTCTTGCGCCCTCTGCACGCCTTCTTCTCGCCACATCGCGCACGTATTCGCCTCTCCCCCGCGACAGGCACGCACTTTGATGAGACGGCCGCCCAGCTCGAGGGGTTTGCACGACCGCTGTGGGCCGTAGGTGCCTTGATATTGGGCGGTGATGGTGATGACGAGGTCCTGCAGCCATGGATCGAAGGCATTACGGTAGGCACGGATCCGGAGCACGACGAGTACTGGGGTACCATTGGCGCCACCGACCAGCGCATGGTCGAGGCCGAGATCGTCAGCTTCGCTCTGCTCGCGGCGCCCGAGAGGCTTTACGGTGCGCTGGAGCCTCGAGTGCGGGCCAACATCGCCAACTGGCTGCGCGGCATGGTCGGTAAGCCGATGCCTCTCAACAACTGGCGCTGGTTCCGGGTGTTTTCGGAGCTGGCTCTGATCCGGGTTTGTGGTACTTCTGCGTCCGAGAAGGAGACGTTGCGGGCCGAAATGGAGTCCGACTTGGTGCTGATGGATGGCTTCTACCTGCGCGATGGCTGGAGTGCCGACGGGCCGTGGCTGCCTGCGGGTCGGGAGCGGGAGCGGAGGGGCAAGTCGGCGCATAATCGCGATCGCGTCGATGCAGGGAGGCAGGTGGACTATTATTCTGGCAGCTTCGCCATACAGTTCAGCCAGCTGCTGTATGCGCGCTTCGCGGCCGACCTTGACCCGACGAGGGCTGAAATGTACCGGCAAAGGGCGCGGGACTTCGGGAGGGACTTTTGGCGGTACTTTGACGCCGATGGTATGGCAGCAGTGCAGTGACGGCTATCTCATTTGTTGGACATGGTGATCGGCTGACAAGTGTGTACCCCTCAACAGGTGCAGCAATCCCTTTTGGAAGGTCACTCACATACCGGTTCGCCTGCGGCGGCTTTTTCGCAGCCCTCGCTCTGGCCAACGTCCCCGGAATGCCAGCACCGCTCGACAGCCCAGGAGCCATCAAAGGCTTTCTGCTAAGACACTTGAGATGGTGGTCCAAGAATTCCGCAGATATGTTTGACTCAACGGGGGCGCTGACGATAGGTTGGTTGTATCCGTGAGTTGACCCGTTTCCTCCCCAACCCTTCATCATTGCCCAGGTCTGTTGAAAGAAAGGACTAACTGGGTTGTATCATGGGAATACCAAAAGTAACGCGTTCATGTGTGAGGACTACAACTCACCGCAGTCCCCTTACTGGGCGCTCAAGACCCTCATCGCCATTGGCCTACCCGGGGACGACCCTTTTTGGCTTGCCAAGGAGGCACCGTACCCGTCGTTGGCGAAGGCCGGCAGCTCTGTGCAACCTATCTCAGCCCCGCAGCAGATCTTATGCAACCACGAGGGAGGGAACCATCACTTCCTGCTCTCGTCCGCGCAGTTCGTCGCCTGGCCGATGAAGGCGACGCAGGCAAAGTATTGCAAGTTCGCATACTCGTCCTCCTTTGCGTTTTCGGTGCCTACGGGCCCGTTGATTCAACAGGTCGCGCCTGACAGCTGCCTGGCGCTGAGCCGGGACGGTGGGGAGAGCTGGGCTGTGAAGTGGCGGTGGTGCAGTGAGGGCACCTTTCTTAATGGAAGGTTCGGCGGCGAGGACGGGGTCGTGGCCGCGAGGGTAGAGTGGTGGCCCTGGGGCGACCTGAGTGTCCGCATCAGGACAACGCTGGTGCCGCCGACGGACAGGTGGCCTGATTGGCATGTGAGAGCGCACGAAGTATATGTCGATGACAAGAGCAGAGTACGGGAAGGGCTGAGGGCGATAGAAGGCGGATTCGCTATCGGGAACCGGACGGTGCGAAATGGCATGCCAATCCCAGATCTCGAACAGCTAGACGACGAGGCCGAAGTTGGGTTTGCCGAAGGGATCTTGGAAACGCAGGATGGGGTGTTGGTAATGTCGAGCGGTGGCGTTAGTGGGATACGGGCCGAGACGCTGTCGGGCAGTCTGGATGCGACATGCTACCCGCTCAAACCCGACTCCAACACAAACCTCGCATGCCAGCGGACGATGATACCGGTGGTGTATCTCGACATTGATGTCGAGGAAACGGTGTCGGACAGTGGCCGGCCAGTGGCAACTATAGTGACCAAGGTGTTTGCCATCTCAGCAGAGGCCAACGGTGGGAGGAAATTGAGCGGGAAGTCACTGAAGGAGAGATGGGAAGACGCACCACAATGGTCTGAAGCCGAGTTGGTGGCATGTCAGGAGTAGAGGTAGGTCATGATTCGGAGCCGGAAGTTTTCGGGAGTATTGGGGGTTTGATACGATTTCGCATCGCCTGCATATTCTAAAGGTAAGGCAGGGAGGAAGCCGCAGCACTAGCCAACAAAACACAACATGTTCGACAAACCAACTAAATGCCTTGCCTTGTCTTCATTTCATGCAAGTACACCTACAAAGAGTGAGGACACGCAAGCCAAATCCACCATTTTCATCCAGACTCCGACTGGCCTCGACGTGGTGGTTTTTGTCATCAACCGTATGCGTCTACAGGTTGAGGCACGGCGGCAGTTAGTCAGTCACAAGAATGTACTGAATGAATGCCATTGCAGTCGGTAGCTCGGGGTCCCACGAACAGGTAAGACGGCAGAAGAATACCGCAACGTCAAAAAAGTGACCTCCGGCGCCGAGGTTCGAACTCGGGTCTTCAGGGTGCTTTCAGGGAGTGCTGAAAACCTGATATGCTAACCTCTGCACTACGTCGGATGCTCGGTTGGTTGACATTTGAACAAGACATTGGAAAATAAAGAGGTAAACTACGGCAGGTGGCAGGTGGCAGGTGGCCGCCGCTGAGCCTCGATTCGTTTGCGTGGTCTGAGCTTAGTCCGAGCCTTGACCGAGAGGGATGGGAAGAGCTAGAGTGGCGTTAGGGGATGGGAGGCGGACCATGCGACGGGATGCTGCTTCTCCTGATTTCCACAGTTCGGCAAGCTGCAGGGTGTGTTTGCCAGAGATGTGGCACTTGCAAGACGAATGATACTCTTTCTTTAGGTTCCTTTGACTGTTCTTTTATCGACGCTAGAATATTCGGGACATTTGTATATCTTAGCAGACCGGGGCAATGTGACAGTGAGTCACTCAAACAGAGGGATAGCAAACGGGTAGTACATCACCAAGAGAACCACAAAGTCAAGCTGGGCCGTCATCAAGACAGGGAAGAGACTGGTTCACTGCGAAAAAAAAGTTGCTTACCAAGATGGACACCCTCCCTGATTGCCCTGGTCTAATTGCCGACGGCGTCCTCTCTGATCGCCCGCAGTATTCTAGCCTTCCGCATCATCCACAGCGTGCTGAAATGATATTGTCGAATCGAGAGAAACCATGGCTTTCTGGAAGACCTGCACAACTGCCTGTAGATAACGTATCCCTAGTGCTTGGTTATCAGTGATTTGGCCCTCTGCACCATCTGGACTGTCGCATCCGGCCAAAAGGTCCTCCATTGCTTCGCATCCTTCTGCCGATATTTTGACATAATCGGCCTGCAACTTGTCTAGCAGGAACTCCCGGAGCGACTCGACCAGTTCTTCATGCTCTCGTGGGGTCGGATCCGTGAGGATTCTTTTTAGGCGTGCTACTCTCTCGCCATGGTCGAGCACTTGTTCCCGTAGGTATGCCTCACAAAAGAGCCAAAGGAGGCCGTCCTGGCAATTTCCAAAGTCTCCAACTAACCCCTGCCTGTCCTGGATCCACTGCCGTGCTCGGCCGACTGCCGACCTGGGGCTGGACAAGGCATCGAGTGATATGAGAAAGTCGCGAGGTTTACCGTGCTTCTTGGCCTCTATTGCTGCATTATCGGGGGTTTGTGTCTGCAGGCGCACGTGAACGTAATCGTTATGGAGGTCGTCCGACTCGGGTATTACAAAGCCGTAGGCTACAAGTAGTTCGCTGTTGGTCTTGAGCCCATAGTTATTGAAGATTTGGTGCCCAGGTTCGAATCCGTTTCCCTTTCTGCCGTTGACAAGAAGACGGCATTCTCCTGGCGCAGACTCATTGTCCCAAGTAGCCTGGACGAGAGTATCATGGTTTGCAATGTCGAACAAAGGCATCAGGATGGAAAAGTCGTCTATCTCACACTCTTGCAGGTATTGTGCGTGCTCGGTCTTCAAACGGTCCCAGACCGTCGGTGGAACTACCAGACTGGGTCGGAAACTCCGGCTCGTGAAGATGCAGTATGCCCAGCGATACAGCAGCGGGCTGTACTCTCTCCAGCCTTCGAAGCCCGAGTCCCGCAGCGCTCGTCGGGCCTGCTTGGACTCGTCCGTTGCGATGGCCGCCATCTCGCCCGCCGCGACCCCGGCATTGGTGCCGGCAAGGACTCCAGCGTCCTCTTCCGGCCAGAAGGGAGGCAAGTTCCAGGAGGCCAGGTGCTCGGGCTGCGGGAGCGAAGCAATGTAGGGGTGCCAATAAGATTTGGGGCCCAGCAGGTACTGCTGGATCAGGAAGAAGCGGCTGACGACATGCGGGGCCACATTGTGCAGGAACTGGTCCGGGAAAGCTGTGGACGACTTTGGGGCGGTTCCATCTTGGCTAGAAGATGAAGCTGACAGTGGAGCGCCGGTCAGCGCGTTGAGGAAGGAGAGCGTGGTAGATAACGGACAGCTGACTATCGCCTTCTGGTCCTCGGCGCTAAGGCTGGCTGTGCCCTTTACCCGCAGCGAAATGTTTGTGATTGGGTCATGGTAGATCTCGACAGCCGGGTTTAATAGACCGCCGTTGGCTTGGCTCCATTGGAGCAGTGCGGCAAAGCGTTGGGTCTCGGCAGCATTCATCGCGGGGGAGAGACCAAGACCAAGGGATGGAGGGAAGAATAATCGAGACTTGCGCTGTGGCTCTCGAGCATGCATTTTGCAAACGGTTGCCACTTGGACGCAAGCCACATGGGACCCCACCCTTAGGGGCAGGCATAAGAGCACCGCCACTCAAGAATTTTCACTGTGGCGTACTTACCTAAGGTGCCTACCCAGGGAGCTAGGCTCGAGCTAGGGAACAGAGGACAGCACAGCCTACCGTACTTTCCCTTGAACAAAACTGCGGGCGCGCCAAGGCAGGGGAAGTGGGCATCGTACTGGTACCGTACAGTATGTACTGTGCTTTGGTAGGTTTTTTTTTCTTCTTTATTTTTTTTCTCTCTCGACATCATCAGTCCCGATTGATAATGACCATCAAACCTGACATTCATCCTTGATCCGTCTTTCAGTCTGGCACTCCAAGCACCAGTTGAACAACTCAATACAATCAAATCATACGCCATTCTAGCCGCTCGCTTTGCCTCACAACGAAGGATGGGTTCATAAGCTAGATCCCTGCGCAGTCGCGACATCGCCAAGCAATCTGCCCTGACCGCACCTGCACCTGCGCCTGGCTTTTCGGGGCTGAGCCAAACGGCTGTCCCAGTCTCTTCTGTGCTCTTACCAACCAGAGGTTTGATGTTCACCGCCACCACTGGTACTCATATCCACTAAACTACGCCGCAGGGCTTAACAAGCTTAGGGCGCGCTTGACACTGCTAAATCCAAAAATAGCTCGGATCAATGGCGAGGGAGGCATCCAGAAGTTGGTGCCTGCTACACCTAGTGGAGTTTGTTTTGGCAATTGCAATTGCGGTCGGCGGCTGAGCAAAGTTGGGTACAGTAGGTAACTTGATCTGGTCTACTGCAAGAGCTAATGAATGTGATATATAAGTCTTTGCTCCAAGTAGATTATAGACTCGAATCCATTCCTCGGTTCTTTTTCACCCATGATCATCATCATCATCATCACCACCTGCTCCATTCATCACCACTGCCGCATCTTTCAAGAGGCACCTTTTTTCAGCCCTAACGCCTCTTTCACCAAACCTCCAAC
>JARHUK010001060.1:0-20396 GCA_031001725.1 Pseudopyricularia javanii
GCTGGGAACAGTCCAAGGCGTACCGGGTTGATGAGGGGAAAGTGGTACGGGACAGATTTCGACACCTGGGCCGAAAAAAAAAGAGTGCCGTAGAAGCGAAGAATTGTTACTGTTACGAATTAAACCACCACACGCACCCAAAACACTAAACTTGAAAAATTCGTCCAAACGCTAAAATGATGTCTTGAGTAAGGTAACGTATATATATATATAACTGAGCTTGCCCAGAGCCAGAATACTACTGCTGCATGTTTTGTAGTATGGCGCAAGCAAGGCATTGGGCCGGCTGCTACAGAAATGACGGACTATGGCTGTCGGAGCATAGCGGGATAAGCCCCAAAAGGTCTCCGGCTTTTCGTTCCGAGTCGGTATGCAGTGAGAATTGGACAGTGAGCCCTACCCGTCAGCTCAAATAAGCAACCGCAGAAAAACTCGGAAACAACCCCACGGTTTCCGGTTCCAACCCGGACGGACTGTTGCGACTGTCCGTTCCCGACTCTGATTCTCAAGAGGAAGCTTGGATTGAAGAAGATAACAACCTGCTCACGAGACCATGCCGTGTTTTTTTCTGGTATAACATGAAGTGAATATCTGCAGAGAACCCACTCTGATTGTGTTGAGACGGAGCAGATATCTGGTCACCGCTCAACTGTGACGTCGTGTGCTGACCGTGACAGGGTAGATCTGCAATGCACGGACAAGAAATACCCTAGGCCGGCGGCTTACTGCTGCTAGGTTATGCTAGAGAATTAATATTGAATACCTACCGCGAGGTAGTGTTACTAATTCATATGGACTATGTACACCGCAACCGCAGGCCTTGGTGTGGCATTTTCACATGCCTGGAGATGGCCGGGTGAGGGGTGCGGAGGGGACATTCGGCGCATGGATCTCACCAAATTATGAGCACCCTGGTGTATTTTATTCGACACAAAATCCTTTTTGGCATGGCGGGCGCCAGGTGATTACTGTAACTACAGCCAAAAGCAAGCCACGGTGGCTGCCCTGATCGTGATGAACACTTGTAAAGACGTTGTTTGCCCACGCCAAATGGAACGTTGCCGGGTTTAGGTTTCCACGATTGTTGGTGGGTAGGAACCTAACGAATGATTTATGCCTTCGATCGAAAGCTTCTATTTGTGCACACAGGCGCCTAGATCGTCGTCTCCCCGCGTGCCCCCCGGCCGTAAAAAAAAAGTCGTTTGGATGTTGTGGTGGCTGGTAGCCAGTCAGTGCGGCTACATGTACTTTGCCGTATTCATCCCGATGATTTGATGACAGCAGCTGATGAGCATCGCCGTTCCGTTGTTGTCTCAATACACAGACTGAATACTGCTATCGCTCACTGGCCCAGTCATTAAGATATTTGTGAATACAGATGGAAACCACACCCGCGGATTGGAAGCCAGACTCTCCCAGGACCCTTTCCGTTACCCACACCCCGAAATGAAGTCTATTCCCAGCGTTCATGCCGGCCAAGCGGATTTGCAGACAAGGGAGTACCGCTGGAGTGGAGGGGACTGGCTGGCCTGCCCGGTAGATAGCATTGCGCATTGTGATCAATTATTGCCTAGGCACAATCCAATACTACTCAAAGAAAAAAAGGGACCAAATTCATCGATGGTTTTGGCCAGCCAGCCATTCGCTTGCCTACCCCTTTTCACCGGCTAGCTACTACCAGGTTGGGTGTTTAAAGTAGGCAGGACGGCGTGTTTTGCCTTGATCTTTTTTTTTCTTTGCAAAGGCCACTACTGCCTCCTGGCGATCTAACGAGGAAGCCGATAACGCTGCAAGCCTGCATGCGACGCTGTCAGACGCAGCAGCAGCTTTGACAGCACCCAAGACAACCAGCACGACCATGTGAGGGAGCTCATAGCCCCCCAAAAGATGGGTATGTTTCCCATGTCAACGGACAAAAGTCCCATTTCAAAACCCGCTGCCTGTCTGCCTGCCTGCCTGCCTACCCCCAAGGTAGAGACGAAGTCGAGGGGACGAACCGGTTTGTCGGGTCCCTTCTTTTGGCCGTTCCTGTTTGTCTTCCCTCCATACCACCTAGGCCTCGAAATAGTAGTCCAGTATGGTGTCTGGTGTCGGGTTCCATTGGAGGAATTAAATCTGGCCACCTCGGGTAGGGCTTCAGCTCCAGCTCCAGCTCCGTGCCACTGGAGGCGGGAAGGAAGCAAGTGTTTCACAACCATCGTCTAGGCCTTGGTGGGGAGGGAAGCGAAGTGAGCAAGACAGGAGCATGATTGATGCAGTGCTAGCGGCACCACCAACATGCCTTGTGTATCTTGTTTGGCCCAGGCTCAAAACAGGTTGATCCAGGTTTCCGGCTAGAAGTTGGCTGGCTTGTTTAGACGCTCTACGGGACCTGGTCCGCAAAAAAAGAACGCACGACGAACAACACGAGCCGAAACCTCTATTGCCTCGCCTCGCCTTGCCTTGCATTACCTTGCCTTACATATACCATACTGTCTTCTATACTAGCTCGTCCGGACCTCGACTGACCTGCCGTCTCCTTTGCTTCTTGCAACAGCTCCGTCCCAGTCGCTGCCAGAACATGCGCCCGCCCCCTCGCCCAGCTTTTCGCCCCGTGCCGTGACGCGACTTGACGAGGAAAACGAAGAATACGACAGCTATGAAGACTTGGAGAAGACCCTAAGGCCGCCCGCCTTTGAATTCCCTCCGCGACGACGCCTCGCCAATCACTCGCGCGAGTCCTCCTTTGACAAGGCCACGGCCCAGCAACCGCTCCCGCAACCGCACACGCAACAACCCGGCGGGCCCACGTCCTCGACGGCCACCTCCGCCGTTTCCCCTCGAGCTCATGCGTCTGCTGTGCGACCGGGCGCCGGCATTGGAGGTGTAATTGAGCGAGCCATCGACCCTAAAGCTGCCGCCTACGGCCACCACCGCCAGACCTCAATCGTACACGGGATACAGCATTCCAGGAATGGAAGCCACGCCAGCTCTGTATCTAGTCCACTGAGCCCCCAGATGATTGCCGCTGCAGGCGCATCCTTGGCTTTCGACCGGCCCGAAATGCATACATATGCCGCCTCGACCTCCGATCTCGACTCTTCCACCCTGGGCTCGAGGCCTCCCACCGCCGCGTCAGGGACCACGCTCGTAAACAGTCCCGTCGTCCCAGAGAGGTCGTCCTCTGCCACCGAAGCTACCGGCCATGCGCATACCCCGCGGCGAATGCATAGCGGCAAGACGAGACGCGACCACTCCCAACACCCGTCGCACTCGTCCAGGCACCACAAGGAGGAACAAAAGACCGTTGGGGGATATGCGATGCATGTGCTATTTACTTCGGTAAGTCGTCCTGCTGCCCATCTCTGATGCTCTTTTTTTCTCTGTCTATTTCTTTCTAGAAGTCAGAAAAAAACAGGCAAATTTGGAACTAACATTGCTTTAATTGTTCGTTTGCCCAGTTTATTGCTCAGGCGGAAGAGAAACTGAATGAGTGCATCACGCCGCCATCCGAGCCTGAGCCCCCGGTTGAGCGAATATGCGGACCTGGGGCCGACCAAGCATTCGACCGGCTGATTGTCGCGCTGGGCCATATAGCCCGGCAGAAACCAAAGCCTTTGATCGACTCCATGATGTTGTGGCGCAAGAGTAAAAGTGACGCGGCAAGCGACGCGCGCAAACAGTTGCAGATGTCCAAGACCGTGACGACCAGCGGTCCCCTATTGAGGAGGAATACCGAACCACTGCAGCTAATGTCGAGCAACAATGTGCCGGACCCCAACGGCTCGATGCCATCATCACCGCTCGCGGCAAAACAGGAGTATGTCGTCCAAACAGAAAGAAGGTCGAGTGTGTCCACCTACCTTCTCTGCCGCGTCCTGCTCGAGGTTATTAGCCAGAGCAGCTTGAGTTTGATCACCCCTGAAATGGAAGACAAACTAGAGGACATCATTTTCAGTCAACTAAAGGTTGCCGACCCCGAGCAGCTTGTAGACTCACCTCTTAAGCTTGCCAACTGGAATATCTTTGCACAACTGCTGGGTGTCATGAGTGAAATCAACTTCACCAGTGTGACAAATCGCTTCATCCAAGACTTGGATCGTTCCCTGCAGGAGCTTGGGTCGAGAGGGTCTGCCTTGCCTTCGCGCGATGAAACGGAAGGAAGGATAGAACTTGTGCTTGGGGGTATGAAGCACCTGCGACTTGCACTGACTCCCGAGGATGCCTGGCAGAGGTCTTGTGAGTTCATGAGCTCGCTCGGCAAGCTCTTCGCCAAATCTCACGGCCAAAAGATCAAGTCGAATTTCTGTGCAGTATTGGAGATGCTGCTCCTCCCCATCGCCGGCAAGGCAACAAACGCCCACTTCACCAACCCACTATGGGCTGATGTCTTGAGCAATACCGGTCCCCGGCTCGCGCAAATGTTTGTCAAGCCCCGCCACTGGTCTTGCTCCTTTCCCTTGACCGCAACGATGCTCTGTGTTTCGTCGCCCGAGACATTCTCCAGCCAGTGGCTCCAGTTAGTCTACCCACTGCAACAGAAGCTCAAGGATCGATCCAGCAAACCTCAGTGTCTACAGGTGGTGTCGAGGCTTGTTTGGACATACTTGTACCGCACGAACGAATCGCCCGCCTCAACTGTTCGAAAGCTGGATGAAGTTCTCAAGCTGGTGCTTCCGACTGCGAAGCGTACCATAAACTCTGCAGATCCATCAGTGTCCGAGCCCTTGATTCAAATCATCAGGATCATCGGGTTCAAGCTGCCGGAATTCTGCTTCAAAACCATAATATTTCCTTTGATTAATGCCGACCTGTTCGCCACTAATAGAGAGCTCAGGGTGGATAGCCTCGAACCAGACAGGGTCGTAATCGGCATCCGGGCATTTTTGGCCGTTATGGCCGATCTTGAGAAGGGAGACCAAGGACGACCTCCATTCCCACAACAGTACCCGATAGTGCCCTCGCCTGAGCGCGCCCCATCATCGCCTACCGGGTCAACGACTCCAAAAGCCCCTGGGAGTCCCCTTGATGCCGTGGACGACGAAGGGCTGGCACGACGCGTGCTGACGTCGACTCTCAGCGAATCAGTGAAGGAGTACTATAATAGGTTCTGTCAGATTTTGGGAAAGATCACGATCATGTGTGACAACACCTTTGGAGGCCAGGCTGCCCTCGACGAAAAGTTCAACTCGCCTACACCGAAGACTCCGATCGCCGATACCTTCAACTTCTCTCGCCGGGAAGAGCATCCGAACCCGACTGATCAGAAACAAGCCTTCTACGAGCTTCTACATGTCGCTGTCCAGGCACTACCTCGTTGTCTCTCGACCGATATTCCTTTCAATTCGCTGATCAACCTCCTATGCACCGGCACCGCACATGTCCAGTACAACATTGCAGAGTCATCCGCACTGTCACTGAAAGCGATTGCTCGCCAGTCACATGCTCAACAGGTTACCATGGGCTTTTCACGCTTCATATTCAACTTTGACGATAGGTACTCGACCATGTCGGACGGCGGTATGCTTGGGGCTGGACACATTGAAAACACGTTGAGGCTGTACGTCGAGCTGTTGCATATATGGATAGAAGAGATCAGGCAAAAAACAAAAGAGGCAACCGGCGCCCACGGAGATTCCAATGCCTCTGACAAACGGGGTATGAAATTGGACTTGTCCAGCATTTGGGCCGAGGTCGATCAAGCAGAAGCCCACGGGCTCTTCTTCCTGTGCTCTCAATCACGAATGGTGCGGCATTTCGCCATCACAGTGCTTCGACTCATCAAGGAGTTTGACATGGCCCTCGGGAAACCAGAAAACAGCGACGAAAAAGAAGCCGTGAGGCTGATTGACGTTCTGGAAAAGGACTACGAACAAGTCATGACTTTCAACGACGACCACCTCTCTGTGGCAGAGCGAAGCAGGTTGCAAAGGGGCATGCAAGACAACAGCAGCCAAGGTCTAATCACGCTTTGCGCCAGTGATGTCTCCTACGATACAACTCTGTGGTTCAAAGTGTTTCCACATCTGATCAGGGTGGCCTACGAACGTTGCCCCTTTACCATCACAATTGGCAGGGACCTCATCTGCAACAGAATACTGCAGATGTACAAGGCAATCACTGTCATATCAGAGCCATCCAGAGGGCTCTATTTTGGGTCGGACCCCGGAAGTGCTCGTCTGACTGGGAGGACACCGACCACGCAACCCGAGCTGATGGTGGAGCAGTGGAAGCTCTATCTAGTTTTTGCCTGCACCACAATGGCAGACCCAGGAAGCCCTCAACAACCAAAGCTGCCGCCGCCGCCCCAGGCAGCCCAGCATGGACGCAAGGGCTCCAACAACAAGTCTTTATCAGCAGACAAAATAGTGACAGCCCGCACCCTCTTCAAATACCTGAACCCCCTCCTGTCGGCAAGCTCAGCCTCGGTCCGGGAGGCTGTTGTTGTGGCAATGGGGTCGATCAACATCAACATCTACCGAACCCTGCTGGAAGAGCTTCAAGGGCACGTATCCCGGTGTAACGACGAAGCCAGAGCTCGCATTCACCAGCGCACCAACAGCAGTCCTCGCCGGAATCGCAGAATGGACCTACTCCGGACCGAAATCACTCACGTCTACAAGCTCACCTCTCACTTCCTCAAAGACCCGACTGTAATCCAGGACGACTGGATTCTTAGCAACCTCGTGGCATATTCAAAGGATTTGAAACTGTTCCTGATGGATGGGGAGGTTCAGATGGACTGGGAGTTCCAGAAACTCCGACGTCACTACTGCGGCCTGGTCGAGGAAATATACGAAGGCATAAAGCGGACCAAGGATCCATCACGCTGGATGACTTTCGAGGCTCGCAAATCGGCGTTTGCACTGATGGAAGATTGGTGTGGATTCTCTCCCAACCACAACCAAATCCGGCACCGCGAGGACACCATGAGGCAGTCTGTTATCGAACAACAATCTGTCGGGGAGCGTGGCACACTGACTGCTGCCATGGAGATCGAGAAGAGAAACCTCAGGACTGCAGCACTAAGCGCGATGGCGGCGCTTTGCGGCGGACCCATCAGCGTCACAACCGAAAGTGGCGTGTCCCTCCAGTTCGATCTCAGGCGGATGCTAAACTGGATTGAATCCATATTCGCCACTGGCAATGACCGCATGAAAGTCACCGGCCGAAGGGCTCTCAAGAACCTCCTTGTTCACAACCAGGAGTACCCCTATCTGTTGGAACATTGCATAATGCGTTGCTACTTGGCAAATGTTCCAAAAGTGCTGGAGAGCTACTTTAGCGTCATAACGGATGTGCTCCTCGAATACCCCGAATACCCAACATCTTTCTGGAAGCTGCTCCCTCTCTGTCTGTTCACCCTCGGAAATGACCAAAGCGATATCCGGACCAAATCAGCACGCATTCTGAGGGCCCTAGAGGAGCGACAGCAACCGCCGCGGACCTCCAAGATCCAGGATTTTGACATCAGCATATCTGACAAGACCAAGGCTGTCTTCAAGCTTGCCCAGTACAAGATCTCGGAGCGGCTCTCGAAGCAGTACCCTGAACTGGCGTTCTACTTCTTCTCTCAACTTTCACTATACTTCAAGGAGCTCGAGTCTTCGGCGCAAAGGAACATGGTGGCCGTCATCCTGCCATGGATCCAGTCGATAGAGCTCAAGGTGGACCCCAACGGCGGCCCCGTCGCTCAGTCATATATGCTCTTGGCCAACCTACTGGAAATCACCATCAAGGCTAGTTCTGCTCTCCACAACGAGGTGCAAGCCCTATGGCAGGCGCTGGCCACAGGTCCGCACCCAGGAAATGTACGACTAGTCCTCGACTTTATTATGGCGCTCTGTCTAGAGCGACGAGAGCAGAATTTCGTCGAATATGCCAAGCAGATTGTTGTCTTCCTTGCCAGCTCAAACAGCAATCCCGGGCAGAAGGTCGTTGAGTTTCTCCTTTCGTTCATCACACCTAAAAACATGGTGCCGAATGAGAAGCGAGACACAGCCCCTCCACCGCCAGATGTCGCGCTTCTGCCCTATTGCGCCGACTTGTCCGAGGCGTTGCCGGTTGGGACAAAGCAGGCAGGTTTCTCGACCGGGCAACTGTCAATGATACTGCTTGTGGACTTGATGGTATCGCCTGTGAAGGTGGTGCCGGACAATGTTCCGGTACTGCTCCAGGTCGTTATTGTTCTTTGGGACCACTACACGCCATTGGTGCACGAGCAGGCCCGGGAGATGCTTGTCCATCTGATCCACGAGCTTGTGATATCAAGACTAGATGATGCGACCCCCTCGTCAGCCAAGAAGTCCATTGAAGATCTGATAGACCTGATCCGCCAACACGACAAGCTCGTGGTTTGGAACTATGAGGATAGCAACCGCAAGGAAGTTGAAGGTCATGACAACAATGTTCCGCCAAGCATGGAGTACCTCGCCGCCGAAGTCGTCAAGACCTTCGAGGTCAGCTACCCAGGCATCAAAGAGCAGTGGGCCAGACTCTCGTTGACATGGGCGACTTCATGCCCAGTGAGACACCTTGCCTGCCGTTCGTTCCAGGTATTCCGCTGTATCCAGACTTCTGTCGACCAGTACATGCTTGGCGACATGCTCGTCAGACTGTCAAACACCATTGCGGACGAGGATCCAGAGATACAAACGTTCTCGATGGAGATACTTACGACCCTGCAGACTCTCATTGCTAGCCTCGACGTTGACAAGTTGCTCACGTTCCCCCAGCTTTTCTGGACTACCTGCGCCTGTCTCGAGTCGATCAACGAACAGGAGTTCTTGGGTGCCGTAAAAATGCTAGATGAGTATTTGGACAAGGTGGACCTGACGTCTCCGAGTGTGCGTCGGCTCTTGCTCGAAGGGCGACCTTCGAAATGGGATGGTCAATTTGAAGGGGTCCAACCATTGCTCTACAAAGGTCTCCGCTCGTCGGTCTGTCTGGAGGCCACATTGGCTACTCTAAACAGGCTTGCCACTTACCCAAGCGACCCCCTGATAGGAGACGACAGCCGGATTTTCTTCACCATTCTTGCCAACCTACCCATGTTCTTGCAGTCTATGGACAAGCCTCGCCCACTTAGTGAGCCTATTACCAGGACCGTCGGGGCTCTTCGAGATGTTGCAATCTCAGAGGGTCATTCCCCGGTCGCCCTTGTGCTCAACGGTTTCCTGTCTGGCAACTACCGCAACGGCACCGAGCTCGTACATGGCATTTTTGCAGCATTCAAGGAAACGTTTTCTACACAGCTTGACTTCAGGATGATCACGATGATCATGGGTTATCTTACGAATCGTCATGCCTGGGTCACTACGAAGACGCTGCAGATTCTCAAGGTCATTATATCGGAAATCGACATGAAGAGGGCTGACATTATAGGGCATGGGTCAGATCTGCTTTCTCCCCTCTTAAGGCTATTGCAGACCGAGTACTGCATGGAAGCTCTGGGAGTGTTGGATAATATCATGAACATCTCGGGCTCAACAATGGACAAACAGCACCTGCGCATGAGCATGACCCGATCACCCTCCAAGGCCATCAGGAAAGAGTACGAACGTGTGCAGAGTCTATTTGGCATACCTGAAGAATCCGGCTGGGCGATCCCCACGCCGGCAAAGAAGACGGATATCACCCGGGCTAATGTACACGCCTCATTCTACATGTGCCAGGGTGCCGAGGGTATCGTTGCCGACGTCATGCCAACCCCCGAGGTTGAATTCCATGCCGACGAATTCCCATACGGCTACTTCCCCGCATCATATGAAAGGACCGAGACAATGATGTCGGACGAGGCTCGAGTGGAGGGCAACCCGGGCGACGTGGTCACAAAACTGGATAGCCTTGATGATTTCTTTGACGATCTCTCCATCAGCCCACCAAGCGAGGGGCAGTCCTCCAACACCACCACAGAGTGCATGCCGGATAAGACATACAACGTCGAGGCCCAGCTATACGACGAACAAATCTTGCCCATTCTGCACCAGGCCTCCACTGCCAGCACATTCCAAAACGGTTTCATCGACAGGCCCGCTCCGCTGTCGCGAGATGGTTACTCGAACACAATGACCCCTGGGGCGTTCACCTTCGACCAAGAAGCCATAGCATCATCGCGTCCTGGGCTGCACTCTCGGAGCGTGACGTCTCCGTCGGCTCCGGCGTCGTTTCAAACTCAGATTAGCGAAAGCGTCATATCTGACGATGAGCTCTTCTCAGACGACGATCCATCAAACGCAGGAGGCACAGCGGCTGAAGGCTCCTTCTTCCTTGAGAACATGGTTAAGCCCCTGGCGCAAGGCACACGTACTCGCATACGACGTCTTACTGGCAGCAGGTCGAGGGACGAGTCCCGCGCTGATCGTCCAGAACCCCCTCAGGTGCCCAAGCTTCCCACTTCATACCTACCCAAGAGCCCACCTTCCAACAATGGTGACATGCTCTGAAGATGAGGGTTTCCCACATATCTCAGAGGATGGATATGACGCATGTTTGGTTTCTGGGATCAGTGAGCCTTTTTTCTACAGATACCCTCATATTTGTCATAATGTTTTTCCTGATTATTTTCTAGAGCGCGCATCGTTGGTTTTCGCATTTTGATGTTGGATACACCATGTATCAGATAGTTTTAGGCCATGACGGGTTGTAGAATTTGCCCATCAAAGGGATGCATCAACAAGACAACGCATTCACCTGATCACCGCGATCACATATCATGCCCGAAATGGGTTACGAACCTCTTCAAGGAAGCATGCGGCCTGAAAAGGGGGCACAGTACTATGATACGTGTGTTGCAATGGGCTTCTGGTAGCCTCACTGCTTCTGTAGTGCAATGGTATCAGCAATCTTTGATTCTCTGCGTAGGAAAAGTTCATAACATTCGTCGAGACCAACCCTTGACAATCCCTTGACCGCCCACAACTGCGATATGGCAGCACATGACATGATGATGCCGACTTGCTGTGCTCGCCCTATGCACCGTCCGCGCTTTGTAGTACCGTCAGCCCACAAACAAAAGCGAAGTATCATGCAAGGGGAGGTCTTCAGATGCCAGAGGGCGGCATTCCCGACGGTGGAGGAGAGCCATCCGAACCAAAGCGCCACTGGTCGATGCTTCAGTGCCTCGTTTAGTAGCGATATCTCGTGGAATAGTCCTTCGGGCTGACAACTAGACCACGTCCTTTCTTTGCACCACGGTAGATCGTCTCGATGATGTCGATGAGTTCTTGCTTCTCCTCGAGCTATAAAATGGGAGCCTAGTCAGCAGCATGCCCATGTGGGACATGTTTCTTTTTCGCGGCGATGGGGAAGACATACCACCAATGTGAGCTTATTGTTGTTGCCCGTGCCGAAATCACACATGATGTGCTTGTTGCGGAAGAAGAACATGACCGTCATGGGGTCATAGAGCTCGTACATCTGGTTGAAGTCGGGGACCTGGTCGATGTCGCATACGTAAACGACGGCGAAGTTCTTGACCTTATCGGCAATCTTGAAGAGCACCTCATCCATCTTCATGCAGTCTGGGTCGCCGTCGCGGCCGAAGCGGATCACAACCAGGCGTTCGTCCTCGGACAGGATCGCCTGGTCGACGTGCCACGCCGTGTTGAGGTGGGGGAGCACAACGGAACCCATGTTTGTTTGACTGTGTGTATTTACTCGGCAGAGAAACTATGCGGTTTAATGCGCTCGGTAGGCTGAGGTGTTAGGTCAACAGTGGCAGAACGGAGCAAATGGAGGTGGAAGACAAAAAGAAGCGACCCATGGCAACGGCAGTCTCCGTGACGCAGTAAGGCACTAACGTCAGTGAGTGCGATGCATAAAGTGCAAGGTAGCGGGGTGTCCCACCCGCCAGCCCACCAATACCCTGGGTCGACAGCAAATCGATAACCATTGTAAGATCCACTTTCCGACGGCAGAAAGTCGACCGCCTAAATTATTGCGCGCCTGCCATCAAATGTATCATACTGCGGCCTGTAGGCGCGGCACATACCTAACTCGACGCAAAGCCGACAAAAAAAACATGAAAACGACGGGACGTCGAGGCTAACGTAATGGGAAAACGGTCGTCTCAAGGGGCGTCGCTTGGAGCTGAAGCTCGCAAGCGCCGCAAGGTGGTTTACGAGGTCCCTACATCCGAGGAGGTTCACTCAGCCAGGCAACTCCGTCAACTGCTCTTTTTCGACCAGGACTTGGCCAAGGCCAGGCACGGTATGTAGCGCCCTAGGATGCACCAGAGATGTTAATATCAAAGTGTGTTCAACTGGTCTAATTATTGTTTTGCTGCGCGCAGGACTCCAGTCTTTCAAGCTACTCCTCGATCACCTTGCATCGCCCGAGACGTCAGAAAACGCTCAGCACTGGGCAATACTTAGGGAGTTTCTAGATGCGACAGTCCCAAAAGACATACAAGATGCCGACGCCGTTTTTGTACCAGACGTCATGGATATATGGGCGTTTGCGGCCCAGGCGGGTAGCGACGAGGTGCTGTCCGCGGCAGCCGCGATCCTTGCGCTCCTCCTTAGGATACTCAGTCAAGTCTTGGACCTGAGATCGCATGGCCTTGGGATATGCAGGACCCTACTACAGAGGCGGCAGCTTGACCTGATCGCAAAGAATCTTTCGGCCGACAAGTCAAAAGGCTTCATCATATCCCCGACACTCCGCCTGGTCCGCGAGGCCGTGTGCTTCGACGGTGGTCTCTTGGCCGGTGCCTTCTTCCGCGCGAGGAAATACACATACCACTCCTTGTCGAGGAATA
Source organism: Pseudopyricularia javanii (assembly GCA_031001725.1). NCBI lineage: Eukaryota > Fungi > Ascomycota > Sordariomycetes > Magnaporthales > Pyriculariaceae > Pseudopyricularia > Pseudopyricularia javanii. Next base: position 12,740 of record JARHUK010001060.1, read on the forward strand.
TACGTATAAAGTTTCTCGGAGATGGGGTTGAGGATCAGAAGCGAGCTTCGACCAGGACCTGCGCCATTCGCCTCATGCTGAGCACGCTCAAGTTCCTGCACTGGGAGGCGAAAAGAGAGCTGCTGTACGAGCGAGACCTGGCCGCAGCTCTCACCAGTTCGATCAAAGATGACCCGCCGTATTTGGTCCTCGAGGTTCTTGACAGTCTCAAAGCGCATGTCCTGCTCGACAAGAAGCTGCCGACCGAGACCAAGGGCCGATTGTTAAACGCCACTACGCTACCACGCTTTGCCTTGCTCTACTCCTACAGTCACTCTGACAAGACCCAGGAGCGGCCGATTGATGAGACAGTTCACGACTTCTTGATGACTGCATGCACAACATCAGGCGCAGGGGTGCTTAGGCCGGATTCGGGACTGTATCCCAAGAGCATCAACTTTGGCGCCAGCCAGATGCGCAAGTCAACCTTCAATCGCGATATTGACTTGGATCGTATCGTGTGGATGGACAAGTTCTCGAACGAGATTCCGGTTCACAACAGCGCTCTGTCCGAATTTGCCAAAAGCCTTCGCCCATGGACTAGCACAAAGCAGAGTGAACTCCTCGTGAACATCTTGAGGGCTGCCCCAGAGCTGGTCGCGGATTACTTCATAAACAAGAAGGACTTTTCGTTTGAACCAAAACTGTCTGCAACCTGGATAGGCTATGCCGCCCTTATCTACAGCTCAGTGCAGCTGCCGCTTCCTCCTTTTTTCGGTCAGAAAGAAGACTATGCCTCTGTACCACCGCCAATATCCGTCGTTTTGGACAATATTTTGCCATTGCCTCTCAGTCAGAAGATGCTCTGTCGATGCCTGGCGCACGACTCGAAGCTCGTTTCTTTCTTTGCAATCCGTATTCTTGTGGTTTCCATGCAAAAGCTCGAGGTTGCGCTGGGGATGATGAAGGAAGCGTCAATGGCGTCAGGACCCGTTTGGAGCGAGGCTTCCCGCAGGCTCACAGAAGAGTTCATGCAGAGGTGTCCAAGCCTCAGCCATGTCACTACTGCTTTCCGAAAGATACCAGAAGAAGACTCTTTAACGCGCGAGGCAGCCAGTCGCCTTTTGCGACTCTACTACCACGTCATCCCCCAAATCGCACTCACCGCCAAGTTCGACGTCTCTACCCTTCTGGTAAATGCCATAAAGAGGCTTGACGGTCAAGAAAAATCTGATCAGAATGAGGCCCTGTCTCTTATGGAGCTCGAAAACCTTGTTGCGATAGCCAAGTCCTCGCCGGGCATGCGTTGGTTCACAAAGGCAGAGCAGTTGCCAGTCTCGCCCTTCACTGCGCTATTGAGAGTTTTCCTCAAGGCGCCCAAGGATGTCGCTCTCGGACAGCTGGAAGATGTGCTGGCCTTTGTGGCTGATGAGCACGACATGTTTCTGCCCCGGGATGAAGGCTTAACGCCTCGACATCTGTTGCTGGTCCTGAAAACCCTCAATGAACGGGTCAATCTGGCGACTGCCGACGAGTTCTGGGGATTTCTAGAGAACTGCTTGCACCGATGCTCGGCCTCACCAATGCGATATATTGAACTTGTCGAAAAGCTGGCCCCGAATACCCGGACTAGCCCCTTAACAGCGACAATACATGAGCAACTTCCATTCGTTGTCACCTTGGCTCCGGAAATAGTTGCTACAACAAGAGAGTTTATCGTTGTGTACACCACCGTTGCGCGCATCCTCAAGGAGCACAAGCCTCTGCTCAAGACTCTGCAAAAGGGCATCGGCGCTGGGTTTGATGACGCTCTCCTGGACGATTCGGCGTTCAAAAAGATGCTCAAACAGACAAAGCACACTAGCTTGGAGCCTGCTCATATCAGCCCTTCTGGCATCACAACGCAAGCCAATGGCAGGGAGTCCGAGAATGGTGGGCTTTCGCGTTTGGCGGCCGATTGTGATCCCGAAGAACCGGAAAACTCAGCATTGCTTAGGTGGACATCTCAGAGTGCAAGCGATATTGTCGAGGAGGGGTTCGCCACATTATTGATCAGGCTACTGGTTTCTGAGCACATCAGCATTAGAAAAGAAGCCCTGACAAATATCCTCAAGATGGCAGAGAAGATCAGAGAATCGACATACGAGGAAAAGGACCAGGTCTGGCTGCTCCTGGTTGAGCTGGCCGAGTCCTGCAAGGCGGACATTGACGCGGGACCAATGCCAGGACACATTGTCGCATTTGCATGCCGGGCGTTGGACGTGCTCAAGAATCCGCTGCACAGTCTTTACGACAAGATCAACACGTTCCTCACACGCGGGCCTCAGTGGACGCTCGACAGATTCCCTCTGCTGCGCGAGGTGCTGCAGGAGGCTCCTAGCCGTGACGATTCGTACTACTCGGCGGTCTCATGGCTTTTGGGTTATCTACTGGAAAGTCTTCGCACGCCTGCAGACCTAGGCCTCTTCCACAATCGGAGGGTGTACGAACGCATAATGTCGCTGGCCAGCAATGGATACATGCGGACACCGTTGCGATCGCTTATACTCAAGATCATATACCGCACAACATGTCTGGAGGGGGGAAGCACGACGCTGATGACAAGATTTGGTGTTGTTGCTTGGTTGGAAGCACAGCAATCGCAGCAGCCGTCGCCGGCCGAGTCCGATATGATCAAGGCGCTACAAAGGAGACTTTGGGAGACGTGTGACCAGGGGCGGATCAACGAGTGGAGTAGGAATGGCACTGGCATGCTTCTAGGTGACTCAGAGAGCTAGTTTTGGGGTCTCTTGAAGAAAATTAATGGAATAATATTGTTGGGCATCAATTGAGCCGACCTGTGGGATTTTTTTTATCGGGATGAAATGGCGGAGAAGTGAGGAACTTGTTGCAGCAGTAATATAGGTAGGTAGGTGGCATGTCCTTTTGTGACTGGTGACGGTGACGTGGGGTTCGATAGGGTAAAGGCACACTCAGCAATGATGGCTTCTGAAGCTAGGTCTAGAGGCGGAAAAGGCATTGTGTATTTTGCAGCAATGCAAGATATAAGTAAAAAGAAGAAATGGTGGTTTTCTAGTATTGGAAGCCACAAAAGGAATGTTACTTGAGCAGAAGAAACGATGATTATTGTTGAAATATAGGCATTCATTCGTATCAAAAAGATGGTTGTTGTCGGTGTGCCTGGGATGTCTTTTCCTGGCCCTTGCCTCCACTACAGCCCAGGTTGCCACTCCCTGCCCTGTGTGCCAAGCATTCGGCCGGCGCCCGAGGTGCTGGACTGGGCAAGGGAAGAGAAACACAACTGGTGCAACCGCCTCTGCCTTTGCTTCTCTGATCGCATCCGTAACAAACACACCACGCAAGCCCCAAACCCGTAAACCGGACAAAAAAACGATACCAAAACTTGAATCTTTCTTTTTTCTGCTGCTCATCTTTCCTCTAACTTCCCGTCGTTGTTCGCTCGTCTATCGCTCTGGAACTAGATCACTGAGTTCTCCTTTACCGTTCTCCTCTACCGGCCTACCATTGTTTCCGTCGCCAAAGTAACCCGTACTTGCCTTCGCATCTACATTGCCAGACGAACACCAGCTTTATCTCCTGCGTTATTTGTACCAGATTCGCAGCGGGATTGCCTGGCCGCAGTCTGCAATCAATCCGCTCGGCTCTGCAAAGCGCGACCACGCAGCTTGATCGATGAACCTCCTCTCGCGACAAAGACCCTGTTACGCCTTGACTCCAACGGACAGCCGCCGAAGCTGTGCTCATCCTTCTACTCCCATAAGCTGAACAAGCTAAGCAACAAACCACACATCCATCAAGAACAGCACCGAATCAACTCCGTACCCCTCGCCGAACAAGCAAAATTGGTGCCTTCGAGAAGCCGGAGAATCAAACATCAGACAGATTGCTAGGTCTGGAGCATGGTCGCGCGCTATAGCGAGGAGGTGCTACTGCACCTTCGTCTGTCGCCTCTGTGCGTCAGGCCACCAAACCTTCCACCTCCAGAAGAATGGATGGGGTAAGTTTATCCCTTCCCCCGAGCTGCAAAAGCTTAGAGTCTGCGAGGTTTTCACCACTGCCCACAGTCATGCGGCGATTTTTGACGTTGCGAGAGCTCAATCGACTGACGCAACACAGCCCGCCTCCAGACACTGTCCGCAATCCGACAACGAGAAACATATCCAAGCCCCTAGAATCGCCACTGGGTGATTTTACTAACAAAAGACCTGAAGTTAACCGCCATACTTCTCGCAACAGTGCCAGTATGTCCTCCCATTTGCCATCACAACATTGCGCTCGCCATGCTGTCCTCTACTGGCCAGCCTAGTACTTTGCACCCCGCTAATTGATCTAGATCCGGATGATATCATTCTTGGGCCGCCCAGGACGAGTTTTGCGTCGGCATCGGCGCGCAACAGTTTCAAACTAGGCGACAATGACAAGGTTGCGCGAGACCAGGAGCCTCGAGGAGATCGGTTCAACTTCCGCACCCGGAATGGCGAGCCCGATTCGTCCCACGACCGTGGTCCCGACCGCTTCCGAGATGGCAGATCAAACTTGCGTAGACGTGACGATGGCGACCAAGACAGTGAGGGCTGGAGTACGGTGAAGCCTCGGAAGAGCTTTGGTCACGAAGGCGCCGAACGGTTTCAACACGGAAGGGGTGGCGCCTTTAGAACGGACCAATCCCGGGATGACCGCAAGCTGCGAGACAAGGATGAGTTTGATTCCACAAGAGACCGCCAACGTCGGGGATTTGACAACCATGGAAGGGACAGGGATGGCGACGACAGCGACCCGCGCTGGAACTTGACGCGAGGAAGGTCGGAGCCCTGGTTCAGAGACAACACCAACAACAACAATGATGACCGGGATCGTGGAGACAGAGGCGACAGGCAGGATCGTGAGAGGCCTTCCCAGCGTGAGCGCATCGACCGTGCCAAGAGCTGGCGGGATCGTGACAACAATGATCAGCGGGATCGGACTGAACGGACCGACCGCCACCATGACCGCCGCTTTGATGGCCGCGTTGAGCGGGACCCCGAGTGGCTTGATGAGCCCGCAGGCGAGAAGGCCGGTGGACATACGGAGGAGGACTTCAAGAAATTTATGGAGAGCATGAAGGCTGGCCAGCCTGGCTCTAAGAAACCCGAGAACACCCAGCCCTCACAGCCAGACGCAGCGAGGGCCAACAATGGCAACATTCCTAAAGCCGACGCCTCTGCGACGACGGCCAACAGCGAGGACAAATTCTTCTCCAAATTCACTGCCGCTGCGGAGGCTCATCCTGAACCGACAGACGACTCTGCGAAGAGAGAAAGCTTGCAGAATAACCAGGGTGCCAAGTCATCTAGGTTCACTTCATTCTTCTCAGCGACTCAGGCTCAGGCCGAACCACCACTTCCACCTCACCATGAACCCGGGCCGGCTATGCCCCCCATGCCTTCCGGTCATGGACCTGCGGGTTCTAATGGCGCCGGGCTGGCCGCCTTCTTTGGCGCAATACCTCCTGAACTAGGTTCGCATTCAAGTGCGCCCCAGCAGGTCCAAAGTGAGAAGCAGGCTTTCGCAGCCCTATTACAGAAGCTCCAGCTTCAAACTATTACCAGTCCAAGTCCCACCTCGACTCCTTATGCGCCTCCTTCCGTCCCGGGTCAAGGACCACCGCACATGGGACAACAGCAGCAGCTCCCAATGGCACACAAACCCCAACAACAACCGCAAAACCCACTGCTATCCCACCAAAACTCGCCTCCCCAACAGCAGCCGCAGCACCAGCAGTCTGCCCAGCAAGGACAGCCTCAGCCTCCGCGACCGCCGCCGCAGCAGCAACAACAGCAACAACAATCCCCGCTTTACCAGCAACAGCAACAACACCATCACCAGCTACAGCTCCAGCATGCTTTGCAGAATGGCCGCCAGAAGAACATGGTCGGCTCACCTGATCAATTTCAGCAGTACGGAGGAGACCGGCGCGGGCCCCAACCCCCGCACTTCCATGAGATGCTTGGTGGCCGTGGGATGCCACCTTCGCAGCCGATTAACACGCGTCCTGAGCAGATGCTTCAGGATCTAGTGGAACAGCGGCATCACGCGCCTAGCCAAGGCAGCGGCCACGGGGATATGCCACCGCAGGTCAATCCGCAGCACGAGTTTCTTATGCAGCTCATGCAGCGGCATCGCAATGAGCCCGAACCACGCAGAACCGAGGAGCTTCTTATGAAGATGCCACAGCCTCAGAAGCAACCCGCAAACCTGCCCATGATGGCAGACAGGGAGATGGAATTCCAGCGCGAGCGCCAGACAAGCGGTTCGCAGAGGCCTATGAGACCACCAGGCCCGCCTGGGTTGTATGACGAGTTCCACAGACCCGAAGTCGACGGACGGCCGCCCCAGCCTCAGGGGCAGGGTCGCCAGCCGCAGGGCCCGCCCCAGCCAACTCAGATTCTTCAAAGACCCCCGCCAGGCCTTGATCATCAAATGCACCCAGGTTTCCTCCCCGGCGGTGCTCCGGGTGCTCCTCCTTTTGGACAGCAGCGTGGACCAATGATTCCTCCTCCCGGTCTACCCGGGCTAGGTATTCCAGGTGGTCCCGTGGGTGGACCGATCGGACCAGCGAGCCCCAACCGCCACATGCCGGGCATGTTCCCGCCAAACTTCCCACCCGGTGCATTCCCTCCTCCGGAGGCCATGGTTGGGCCACCTCGGATGCAGCCACCTCCGGGCTTATTCGGGGGTCCTCCACCACCGGGACATCCAGGATTCCCCCCTCCAGGCCCGCCAGGACTTGGTGCGTTCCCAGGTGGACCGGAAGGCATGCCTCTTGGGGCCCATTTTGATGGACGCGGCATGCCGCCGCCGGGTGTCGGCGGGCAATTCCGTCGTCAATAGGTCAATCATTCGAATGAGATGGTAGTAGCGGCAGGAAAACACGGTGTGGGGTCAGGTGTGGCCGTGGTGTAAGCAGCGTTTGTGTTGGTCCGGAGTTGAAAACTCCTTGTTAGTCTCACCATGTATTTATGGGTACTATATCCACCAACACATAATTTCGGGTGCGGGCTATCCCATCCACAAGCGATCCATGATTGCTGCATTTCGATGCTGTACCTGGAAGCAAATAATGCGACGTACATTTTTCGTCCCAAGAATGGCGAGCCGACGAGTTAACATGTGACGTGTAGAGAAATACTTGACAAAAAATTGAAGTTTTGCACAGTCAGTATACGATATTTCAAGTAGTGCAAGGCGCCCTTCGAGCGCGAGCCTCTATTAGGTTGTTTTGGCAAACCCCGAGCGATGGGGCGATTCAAACCAACGTCAAAAGATAGATATACAAAATCAAAGAGATAAACAAATAGAAAAGGGACAGGTTCCGCTGATGAACCACGACGGCCGGATGTCGGTAGGGTGTTTCTTTGCTCGGGGGAGAGAGAATGACAAAAGAAAGGGGGTTGGGCCTGTCTGTCTTGTAAGCCAGGACCGGTTTGCTGAACGCTCCTCGCCAAGAGAATTGCAACAAACAAACAAAACATTAACTCCGCCTAACAATGAATGAAACATCTTCTAACATAGCAGTCGTAATTCGTAGCGAGCAGGCAAGAAAAAAGTAGCAGATTATAGAAGGGGGTTAAGGTTTGTAAGGGGGATAGGGGTATACGTTGATGAAAGAAGGAAATGT
>JARHUK010001061.1:0-12700 GCA_031001725.1 Pseudopyricularia javanii
ATTTTTATTCGATTTTATAGAAATCCAAAAAATCGCTTTTTTTGGTGTAAAAAGTGATCGGTAATGGGTGTGATCGGGAATGGGGCCCTCCGACTTACACGGAGCCGCTCAGTGCCGAGCCTGACTTGACAACGCCTTACAACACAAACATAGTGTAGAGTTTTCAGTCTGCCTCAAAATGCTACGCAGTAACCACAGACACCCACTGTACTTCCAAAGATACCGCTATCAGCCACCCCATGCCTTGGATAGCCGATTGACAACCGATTCTACCTCAACTTTAGCTCAAGTTTCACAGAATCACGGGGACAGCACACTGGTACAGTACTTGTTTCGCCGTTACAGCGCGGAAAATTCTGGTATTTACCCCGAAAGGATTTCTTATTGACGTCCGCTTCTTCTGGAGCTAGTCTACCCAGTTCCTAGTTCCTGAATCCAGCGTAGATTTGTCCGACTGTGCTCAGCTCGGGGCCGGCACCCACCAGCATATGGTGGTCGTCGGCTGCGATTCCGAAGTACGCGTACCTCTCGACGCAATCTTGGGCATCAAGCCAAGGCAAGACAGCACGCAGGAACTGGGCCTTCTCATCGTCATTGCCAAGTCCTTGGAACTATATTTGTAAAGCATAGACGGAGTCTGTTAGTGGCTTTGCAACAGGCCGGCTTGAGGGTCAAAAGGAAAAGAACAAGGGCATCAAAATGCTTACCTCGGTTAGCCAGATCTTGCGAGGGTCAGCCAGAGCACAAACTCGGTTCACCCAGTTCTTGAGGTCGTCGACGTAAGCCGCCTCGCCATACCAGTGGACGGCGACAAAGTCTACGTGGCAACCGGGGTGGAGTTGGCAGTTGAAAAGGAACACCGACAACCACCTGAGGCTAACGTTAATGACGGAAAAGAACAAGGCCGTCCAAACACATGACGAAACAAAGAGTGTCAACTCTGGGAACTCACTCGTATCCTTCATTGGTCACGGCCGGGGATCCGATGAGCACTTGTCCAATGAACTGCTCAAAGTAGTACTAGTGCCAAGCGATGGCGCTTCCCACATCCATGTTGGCCTGGCCTGGGTGGTCAGGCTCGTTGAAGCTCAAGACGTGAGTGGTCTTGACACCGCTGATCTTGTCGCCGGTGTCGACCCATTTCCATGCATTGGGCGTAAACTAATCAACAAGTGTGGCCTGGTTAGCATATCCAAAACCGAAAAGACGAAATTCAATTGTTTTGACACAAAGATATAGTGCGGGGACTTACGATGCTGGGGAGATCCGTTTTGATACCCCAGAGCATCGGTCCAAACTCCAGGGCGTTGGTTGTCTGCCAGGTGTCGGAGTACCAGTTGTAACCCCAGTTGACCATGGCAGAAGTGTTGAAGCCACTTATGTCGACACCGTCATTGAAGGCTAGACCACGCTTGGCACTGATGGTGGCCACAGAAGTCTCGGCAGCCGTGTTGTGCATGAGGAAGCCGACCATGGCGAATTTGACGACGACAGAAAAGCCAGTGACACTGCATACGATGAGCCCAGCGGCTGCTTCCTGGACGACGCCACCTAGCAAAAGCGTGGTGATGAGGAATTGGAGGAAAGCCTTGGTCCACGGAGTAGTGTAGAGCTTCATCATCTCGCGCTTCTGCGGATCATCGATCTTGTCTGCCTTGACCGATTCCTCCAGGCGCTTGATCTCTTGCTTCTTCATCGATACATGGTCGAGGAAGCTGACAATCTTTGAGAAGTCTTGGATACTCTTGGTGAGCTTTGCAAGAGCAACCTCGCACTCAGCGGGGTCTGTGGGTAGCTCCGACACCTCGATCTTTGCATGATGGAGAATGTGGCCAGACTCAATGGTCTCAGCAAGATGGCTGGGAAGCGACGAGATGTGAGGATACATTTCGGATTCCTTGAGAGTGAAGTTTGCAGGGTTCACTGTCTTGTTAGTTTGGCCGGAAATAGAAGTGGACTCGTGATCGTTATCCTCGTTAGACTCATGGGGAAGAGGAAGCTCAAGACTCTCAGGCTGATCGACAGAAGACAGATCCAGTGAAGGTGCCTTGTTGGCGAGATCTCCAGTAGGTTGAGCAAAGTAGTCTTCAATCACGGGGAGATTGGGGTCGGGGGTGTCTGAAAGAGAGTCCTGCGCGATGGACGGATCATCAACAATGATTGAACCAGCCATCTCGGTGGGAGGGAGGCCAGTTCCGGAGTCTGACGAGGCAACAGCCAGTTGCTGGGCAGACGAATCAACTGTAGGCTCCTGAGCGGGAGTTGGGTCATCAGATCTGAGACGCGTCTGAGTGCGCTGTCTCTTGGACTTGTTCTTGGAAGGCATTGTCAGCGGTGTTTATGATTTGATTGTGAGGCGGTGCAGTGTATGCTTTGCTTGTGAAAGCTGTTGGGGGTGTGCCAGATGATTGAAAGTGACAGGAAGGTGACAGAGAGGTGAAAAAGAACAAGGATATGCGAGAAATGCGAGTGAAAGTTTGAATATCTGGAAATAAACAAGAGTAATCTGAACGGCTTGGTGAACCAAGTGAGGCTGGATGATGGAAAGAAGTGCTTGATAACACGATAAACACCAGATTTCTCCTTATAGAAGAGAGATGAAGGTTGTTTGTTGTGTGGTGTGGCCGGAAAGCAAGACGGAAGAGAGGAGAGGGAAGGAATGGGAGATAATTAACAGCTGAATAGATTTCTTTTGGGAGGTATCACAGTCCAGCGTCCTCCGCCAGCTGGGCAACAAGGGGAAGGAAGACCCCGAGTGCCTCAGGCTACCCATCAAGACGGCATACCAGCTGCCAAGTGAGAGCAGAGTGTCCTCCTTGGCCCAAATACCTGCCTGGGTGGGTACCTGGCAGACATCAAAACAACCAGGAGAGGTTGAATGCTGACTAAAGGACCTGAAGTAGCCCCGGAAGGGCAAGATCCAGGCTGCCATGCAGTCATGCTGGTGGTTCTGATTCCGCAAATCTGCCCCTACTCTCAGTTCACGTGATGAGTACTCCAATGCCTCGACGCTGGCCTCCATCGTTTGATTTGCATCATCCCGGATAGACATCTAAGACTCTACCACCCACCGTCATCCAGACCTAGGCCGCCAGGGCTACCTTCCAGTTCTTTGCCAAAACCGATCCCCATTGTCACAGCTAGATACATATGTACTCCTTCATTGTGCGAAACAGTTCCAACCGCTCATGTGCCTAACCGGGATACGAATCTGCCGAGGATGCAAGGTCTTCTTGCTAGCGATTCTGTTTCTCTCCCAGCACCAGGTACCTACAAAAACGTTCCGAGACACGAAGCAGAAGCATCCAGATACAGACGGCATCTACTGACCTGATTTCCTGGGGGCTTCAAATCTTTTGACAGGACATCAAGCTTTTCTACCACACCCAGCCAGCTACAGATACAAAAGAACCGGCGGATAAACAAGCCTCGACAAGTCCAACCAGAGGTTGCCGCCCGCGGTACTCCAAACTCCACGCTTCCCAAAGATCAAACGGAGCACCCGGAGATCAGATCATCTCCAGCGCCCAAAAGCATAGCGCACTGTCGCTCACTCCCCAGGCTTGGTCGACTTCTCGTCTGGTTCTTCACTGGGCAGGAGTTCCTCTTCAATGATCCCCCAGTCCATGGGGACCTCCTCTGATTTGCCCGGATACGTGCGGTCATCAGGCCTGATCCCTCGTCTCTGCTGCTCGTGCCTAAGCAGTTGCCTCTTCAAAGGCCCGCTAGTAAATACCGCCGCCTTTTGCGTCCTTTTCGGCCTTGCTGCCTCGACATCATTCTCAAGACTATACACCGTTGCCGCGACGGCCGGGAGCGCTGATAAGCCGGCAACGATCTCCTCTTCTTCCTCCTCTTCTTCCGGAGACCTGATATCGCGTGCTACCTGGTCCGCTAGGGCCACATTGATTGTCATCCTCTCTGACGACCCTTCACGGCTCTCAGCTGAGCCAGTCTGCTGCTCGGCTGCCTCCGGGTGTGTCGGCGGCGGTGGCGTCTCTGATCGAAGCTGCGCCAGCGTCTCATCGTAGGCCTCCCTCGGTGTCATTTTTTTGTGAGCCGAAGACGTAGACGGCGACCATGGCTGGCTTGAGTCTTGGGTCATCGACGCGCCCTGTACCGTCTCGGTTTCGGTGTCGAGTGCGGCGGCGCCGACCCCATGTTCGGTCGTCACCTCAATCAGGCGGTTCAGAATGCTGAACTCAAGCTTCAACTTGACGCCGTAGGTGATGGCTTTGTAGCTCGTCTGCAGGTCATACAGGTCGGAGTACTGCAGCGCCAACAGCGGGACGTCCAGCAGTACGAGAATGATACTGATGTAGACGAGGTGCGTCAGCACACGCCGCCACGCTTCATAACCGAGACTGCCTCTTCGGCTGGTACCGCAATTGCTGCTTCCGCTGGTGGTGTTGCTGTTTTCGCTGTCACGTTGCCTGTTCTTTTCATGGCGCAGGAGCTTCGCCGTCTCGTATATGTAAAGGCACGATATAATGGTCTCCTGCAACGAGAAGACGGTTACCTGGAAGCGCTCAAAGATGGTGTACGGCCTGAAGAAGGGCTCGGGATGGCTCGTGTTGACGCCGAAGATTAGCACTGCGACGCCCGAGTGGCAGATTATGCCGTCTATGATGATCATGGCCAGTACGGCGCGCTGACGGCAGCGGTCGTACATGACGAGGTGCAGCCGCGACCACAGCACCATGCTCTGGCCCGTCACCATGCCAATCCAGCCGAACAGGATCATGCCCGCCCAGACGAGGGCGGCCTCGTTGCGCGCGCTGACAAACTTGAAGAGCAGCCCGAGAGCGTGCGGAACGATGGAGAAGGTCGCTAGCACAAAGGACCAGAAGTAGAGCCCACTACGGCGCTTGAAGGTCGAGTAGATTATGAACGTGAGCTCTATCGAGTTGAAGAGTGCCAGACTAAGGAAGACTGTGACAATGGTGGCATCGGTGCCCGTAGGCGGGTTGTCGGCCATCATGCCATTGTTCTGAATGCGTTGGCTCTCCATTGCGACTTTCTTTTTTATTGTTCCCTTTGTCTGCTCAGGGATATCTGCTGCTAGCAAAAGTTCTGTTGACTAGGCCTCTAGCTCTAGGCTTCTTTATTGACCACCCGCATTGACCACGCGTTGATCTTCGGAGCCGCAGAATGTCGTCGAGTTTGCAAATTCACACGGCTGCAAGCAGTTGTGCTGGCAGTCTCAAAAGACGGCAGGCCGATTGTTCAAAGGACTGGTCGAATGATCCTACGACGAATCATTCGTGTCCAAGCCAAGTCGGACTTCAACTTATTTGTGGACAATAAAAGGGCTCGGCTGCTAATACAACATACTGCTCTGGTATATGGTGATGCGGGTGGAAAAGAAAAGGATGAACGGAATCACGCAATAGCTGTCTGGTGGCATGCGGTCAGTCTTGTTTTTTTGCCCAGCGAGGTCTTGAGCGGACCAAATAAGGTTCACACAGGGTTTGACAGAGTTTGATGGCAAACGCAATGTCATGTATGTGTGCACCTCTGCAAGCACCCCAGACCACGCCGCTGCATGTCCTGGGATCAGTGACCCCAAGCTGGACATGTTCGGTAGTTGAAACCAGGATATGGGATGGGTGACCCTAATCGGAGGAACGTTGTAAGCTAACATTCAGCGATTCAAAATCTGGGGTGTTATTAGCGCATAGGGACGAGAAGACAGCAGCTAGTTGTCGTTGCATAAAATGAACAATACCAATATGGAATATGGGTAGACTGAACGATCCGGAACTTCTTTGTATATCATCAAGGTGAGGTACTTACCGACATGATAAATCCGGCGAGCAGGACGAGTTCAGGGGAGCACCCAGCTGATATATTGACGACTGACACAGGCATCAACATCAGGCTGGCACTACTGGTTGAAGCTCAAACCTAAGTTCCGGTCCAGAAAGTTCACCTTTTGCTGGGGTCTATCCGGCCGATGACCATGTGCTTTGATCTCTCCCGATAACAAGGTGTTTCGCACGTGGCTGCTGAGTTACTTTGACGAGCTTATGATATGAATGGTCTGGCAAGTTGTCGACAATCGACTGCACACGACACGACGACTTCGACACAGGAGGGGTAAACGACAGGGTCTGGCGGGAGTGTCCCTGATAACGTCACAAGCGGTCCCGGAGATATACGGAAGTTCCAGGGTTCGCCATGGTTCTGAGCGCCTTTCTAGTAGTAATTCCTCATTCTTTCAATTTCACCGATACCACGAATAGTACCACGAATTTGCGGAGGTTTTAGAGCTGGCCGGGGTATCGAGGCATCAACCCCTTGTCCTCGGTCTGGATCGTAGCAACCCTACGTTGTGTTGTGCCTTTGCACACGACAACCGATGGCCGGCCTTAAAAGAAAGGATGGGATCGGTCCCTTGTGATGGGGCCTGAGGAGGGTTGGGTTAACCACCGAGTAATCTGGCCAACTAGTGCCCTTCTAAAGTAGTTTTCCCCAGGTAATACCCCAATGGGCATGTGCGGCCACGCACTGCGGAACTTACTTTTGGGTCCGTAAGATTCAAGGTTAAAAAGGACCGAATTGTGCCTCCTTTAGGTATTCTTCTGGAACTTTGGCACCAAATGCCTTTCTAACGAGTCGGGAGGCTGCCGTGGCAGATGAATATCTGATTCAAGTGGTCCTTATCAACTTCAATATGGAAGGCTTTTGAGGTCATTCGCAAATGTGTGGCTGGAATGATAGGTACAGTACTGATGTCGTGTGCTTTGGCTGTCTCACCCCCCGGCGAACATTACTGTGCACCACAAGCCTAGTCTCAAACAAAGCAGTGCCTAGCAATAGTACTGTAATTACCTCAAGTGCCCTCTTGAGCTGATTTTTATGCTAGCATCCAATTTTTCAAGTCTAGCCTTGGCGGAACTGACAATCCAAGCAGTCCCTGTATAGGTAGGTAGCCAGGTGCTCGGAGTTGAAGACAAGTATGCCAAGCTTTTGAGTAAATAGCTTGATATGTAAATAATCTTGGCGGTTCTGTGTAACTGATGTTCAAATAGGAATGAGCTCACTTCTCAAGCCAACATTCAACAGCGTCTTTGTCAGGTGTCCATCAACCTCGTCGGCAATATGGCAAGATGCCGCGAGTAACAATGCCTTTATAGAAACACCAACGGTTTTCTCCAGCTATAAAGTTTCAAAGTATTTGCAAAGGATCTGGGAACAAAAAAAAAACTGTTTTAGAGAGTGCAAAGCCGGGCCGCCATTCCTAAATCGGTGATATGGCGTGTTGACTGGTCAATTGTTTCCAAGACAAAGAGTAAAGAAATAGCAACGATTCCCAAGGGGCACAATGAATCAAAAGACTTCTTTACCATCAAATGCATTGTAATGTTTCAACAAAGACCAAAAGACTGGCTGGGGCTATTGTTTAGTTGGGCGCAACCAAGCAGAACCAAAAAAGGGTTGCAAGTTTCGCTTTGTCTATTTGCTGAATTCTCTCTTGTGCATAAAAAGCCTTTCTCCTGCTCTCAGCAAGCATAACATCAAACAGAAACAGCAGACACACTCAAATCCATCATTATATACAACAAAACATACCTAGACACTGCATACTCCACAATACAGGGGCCGAATTCGAAGACAACATTTTGCACAATGGACGAGATCTACATCAAACCGGCTTCAAACGCCTGCTGCTGCGACACCAGCTTCGACTGCTTCGTCGGGGTGGAGTTCGAATACCTCGTTCCCTGGGTTCCCCACACGTGGCAGGACCCGAACCCAGAAGATGACAGGTATGTGGTAGTCGAGGACGACGAGGCGGATAACGTAGTCGGTACGATGACGAAGAGGGACATCAGATCACTGGTCAACAGGCGTCTCAAACAGGCTTTCCTAGCTCACCGGTTACCGGCACTAGTTGAAGAGGACAACGTCATGTATTTCGATGAATTCGGATATTTTGAAGACAGCAATGAGAACTGGAGTGAGTATTACCGGAGACAAGCTCTCAGTCAAGGTCTTCCTATCGACCCGGAAGCGAACCCATCTTCCAATGCTTACCGATTTTGGACTCTCATATTTGACCTGAGCGTCCACCACGACAAGAGCTATACCGACGCCATCTTGTTCGAGCCCTACTCGTACCACTACGACAACACCGAGACCCTGGGCATGGAGATGTCCAGCCCCATGCTGCAGGCCTCCCAGGCAGCCGACGCACTCTCCTCGGCGCTGCAGGTCCTCCGCGGCACACTGCGCATGCTGGTCCCCCGCACCGCGGGCATGCACGTGCACCTCTCAGGCATCGATGGCAATGGCGTCAGCCTGCTCGAGGCCAAGAAGATGCTGACGCTGGTCCTGGTGTGCGAGGGGATGCTGTATAAGCTGGTGGCGCCCTGGCGCATTAGGAACAAGTACAGCAAGAGCATAGTGGCCGCGCTCATGCTCAAGGCCGACCGCCGCGAGCAGGTCCGGCGGACCAACCGATCCAAGGGACCGACGGTGCGCGCGCAGCAGGACGCGCTGGACGCCGCGAGGCCGGCGTTCCTGGAGGAGATGGAGCGGCATGTGCCGCTGCCGTTGCGGCCGTCGGAGGAGCGTCTCAGGTGCCTGGAAACGATATGGGGGAGCGTGAGCTTGCAGGAGCTGTATATCAGCGAGTGCGGTATGTCTATCAAGCGCAAGGGTGACCAGATCGAAGGGGCCAAAAAGCCCGGCTGGGGCAAGAAAGAATGCAGGCGGCCCGACGGGACGATGGTATCCGACAGTACTGGCGACTATGGAAGCGAATTCAGCTATAGTGACTTGTGGGGAGCCGGAGCCAACAGCCAGGACGCGTCCGCTTCCATTCGCACACAGGCAGAATACCCTCTCAACGAGGTCGTCGACGAAGAGTCCTTGCCGGAGGCCGACCCCGAAATCCCAGGGCTGTACACTATAGAGATGCGTCAGATGGAGGGCAGCGTGGACCCGGATACGGTTTGTGCCTGGGTGCGCCTGTGCACGGCGCTGTTCCGCATCGCCCAGACGACCACCACGCCAGAGTTCAACTCCAAGATCCGCAACCTGGACGAGAGCCTCAAGGACGTGTGGGAGAGCCCGCTCAACATGTACAACATGTATTCTTCTACCTTGAAAAGGTTTCTTGAAGAGATTGAAATCCCCGGCGACTTCGATATCTGGAGCAAGAAGATGAAGCGGAACGGGGAGTTGAAATCCCTTGATCAGACCGCAATGGAAGATAGTCGGTTCGAGACACCCCTCCGCTGGTTTAATGCTTCCAATTAGGGTGCAAGTGTGCCTTCTTCAAAGAATATTTAACTAATGAGACATCACAGCCTACACAGGTCTGTCGTTGACTTGTGTGGTCCATACCCAGATACAAAGATTACTTAATATTAGACTATAGATTATTTGAATTTCGATCCAATCTGTGCTTGAAACGTATAATACTCTGACAGTAGTTCTCTGGGCTCCGTATTTTCCCCCAGATTAACTCTCATGCCTATCAGCCTTTCTTTCCCAACACCAGAACCCAGGCTCGGCTCCATCTAGTCAAAGACGGTCAGCACAGTCTCCCCTGCATCGACATGCTTGTTGGTGGCCTCCAGCATGGCGTCGTGCTCCTCGAGCTTATACCTGCCGATGATCTTGAAGCCGCCCGCCTCGCCGAGCTTGAGCACCCCCGTCTCGGCCATCCTGATCAGGCTCCGCACGTGCTCACGCTCGTACATGTACTGGCCCCTGACGGTGATGTTCTTGAACATTGCTTCCGAATACGCCAGGGGCACGTCGTTGGGCACCATGCCCATGAGGGCCGCCCGCCCGCCCACCGCGAGGGCCTTGAATCCGCTGCGCACGTAGCTGGCCCCCGCCGCGGTCGGGGGCGAGATGTCGATGAAGACGTCGACGGGCCCGCCGGCCGCGCCCCGCATGGCCTGGGCGTCGGCATCGACGTCGCCGGTCGGGGTCAGGATCTTGAGCCTGTCGGAGCCAAATGTGGCCTGAAGCCGCTCCAGGACGGCGGCGTTGCGGCCGACGGCGACGACTGCGCCCGCACCCATGGCCACCGCGATGGGCACGGCAGCACCGCTAAAGTACCCCGTGGCCGGGGCGACGACGACGCGCTCGCCGGCGCGGAGGCCCACGGCGGCCAGACCGGCATACAGAACCACCAGCGCGGCCAGGTGGACGAGGTCGTGTGGCGAGTAGCCCAGGTCACCGCACAGCCGGGCTTCGTCGAGCGGGTGGACGTTCTCGAGCGGCGCGCGCACATACTCGGCCATGCAGCCGTCGGTCCAGTTGTCGCGCGTGAACTTCTTGCTAGCCTCGGACTGGCCGTCCCATATGCTCCAGAGGATGTTGACGTCGGGGTCGTCGCGAGCGCGGACGAAGCAATCGACGAGCACAAGCTGGCCAACCGTGAGGCTGGTTGTATCCGGCCCGACCTGGGCGATGCGGCCGACGGAGCGGGCGCAGGGGATCATTGGGGTCGGAAAGGTGAAGTGGACCGGGCCGGATGCGGCGGCCTGCATCCCGCCGTCGTTGGAGGTGCAAATGTTCTTGACAATGACGCTGCCGTGGGTGGCTTGTGGTACTGGGACGTTGAGTAGCTGCAGAGGTTCTTTGACGCCGGTGACCACGACGGCCTTCATGGTCGAAGGGAGGACGGTGGTGGTGTTGGTGTCAGACATTGTGCTTGAAATGTGAGATATGGTTCAGTCGTTAGAGTTATATCGGGCCTGCTTCCGATGATGTGATGGTTGTTGACTGGGAGGTGTCGTCCATTCTATATTCTGTACGTGCAAAGCAGTTGTTTTGATGTGTCGTGAGCTGCTTTTTTCCAGACGCTGGGCTGGATATCACCATGTTGAGATGTCACGGAGTATTAGGTTCGACCGACCAAACATGGCATCATCAATGATTATTATTAATCGTTCGGTGTGCTTGCTAATCCCTCTGACAGGCTGGACTTAACAGACACAATACCACGCTAAGAAGAAATGCCCATCGGCCATATCGGTTTTAGTCATCAGATGTACAAGCCAGGCCTTGTGAGAAATGGACTTTTGTCCGTCTCTCGGAGCAAAGTCCCACCGACGCGGACGAGATTGATAATGAACCTTTATCTGCAGAGTGTTTTGATCAATCATAAGTCCGTTCCAATAGCTGTCTGTCGATTCATGGAATCCTTTTGAGGGCACAAGGACTCAGCAGCAAAAACCCCGCACCCTACCCGTGCTGCGTGCTCGCTTGGGAGGATTTGATTCACCGAGTCTACCGGCGCGCATAATGTGCAGGCAAGCATCTCGCATAGTATGCGACGTTGCAATGTGCCCTCGACTTCAGGGTGGGCAGGAATCCTGCTGGCGTAGCGCAAGCAGTGTTGAGATGCATCATCCCAAAGGACCACAGTCGTAGGCAATCCAGTCAGCACTCAAACACCATGAGAGTCGCCGCATTCACCTCCAGCCTCCTGGCGACTGCCGTCTTGGCCTTACCCCTGCGCATCATCTCGTACAACATCCGGCAGGCAGTTCTGATCCCCACCATCGGCGAGCGCCCGTGGTCTGACCGCCGCCCGCTGCTGGCCGCGCAAATCGCCTACGAGACGTCGGCGCGGCCCGAATCGCTGCTGTGCATGCAGGAGGTGCTCCAGCAGCAGCTCGCCGACATCCTGGCCACCGGCGACGAAGGGACGTGGGCCCATGTCGGCGTTGGGCGCGACGACGGCGCGACGGGCGGCGAGTTCTCCCCAATCCTCTACCGGCCCGCGGTCTGGGAGCTCGACGCAAACCGTACCTACTGGCTGAGCGAGACGCCCGACACGCCAGGGTCCAAGGGCTGGGACGCGGCGTACCCGCGCATCGTAACGGTGGCGAAGCTGCGACACCGGCAGTCTGACGACAGGGTGGTTTTGATGTGCACGCACTTTGACCACATGGGCCAGGTGGCGCGGGAGCGAAGCGCCGAGATGATGGTCGATCTCGCTGGTCGGTGGGAGAGCGATGAGGGCGGCATCGCCAAGCTGCCCGTATTTCTGGCGGGCGACCTCAACTCGGACGACCAGAACCAGGCTTACAAGACGCTGGCGACGGGGATGCGCGACGCGAGGGATCTCGTGCCGGCGTCAGGGCTGCACGGAAACACCAACACGTACACGGCCTTTACGTTGGGGCTGACCTGGGACGACAAGCGGCTGGATCACGTTTTTGTCAAGGACGCTGCCGTGGGAGGACTGCGCTTCGACGGGTATTCAGTGCTGTCGAACCGCTTTGATGATGGCATCTTTATCTCGGATCACCGTGGGTCTTTTTTTTTTCTTTTTTTCTCCATCCCCTTGCGATGATGAGATCAGACCGATGCTAGAAAGGAGACCCCGAGCCAAGCTAGGTAAGCATGCTGACTGAATATTTGATATTCATTTGCTAACAGGGCCCGTTGTTCTGGACGTTGACCTTGCTGTCTGAGATACGCAGAGTGTGGGGGAACTTGATAGCGGACGCTCGGCACCGGGGGATATTAGGGGTCGGTGGTTGTTGGCAGGACGCGCTGGCAAATCTCTATTTGCTTCTTCGTACTCGTTAATAACAATCAAAAGGATTTTGGAATGGAAGAGAAAGAAACCATTAGAGTTTTGCTGATCTCATGAGCCTCGCTGGCAGGAATGAATCAGCGGGGCAGCGCACGCCACGCCACATCCCGAAAGCGGATCTTCTGT
>JARHUK010001067.1:0-14606 GCA_031001725.1 Pseudopyricularia javanii
GCCTTCCCCCGTGCCATGCGTCCTGGGCGTTGATGAGGCAGGGCGCGGTCCTGTCTTGGGACCCATGGTATACGGCGTCTTCTACCTGCCCATCCCGCTCTCGGATCCACTGCTCCGGCAGACGCACCACTTTGACGACTCCAAGGTTCTGACGCCCGCCGTGCGCTCGAGCCTGATGGAGTCGCTGTGCACGCCGACCCTGTCGCAGGCCGCGGGCAGCCTGAACAATACCTGCGGCTGGGCGATATCGTCGCTGTCGGCCCGCGACATCGGCGCCGGCATGATGCGGCCCGCGTCGTCGGCGGCCTACAACCTCAACGCACAGGCCCTCGACGCCACCGTCTCGCTGATCCAGGGCGTCATGGACCGCGGCGTCAACGTCGCCGAGGTCTACGTCGACACGGTCGGCCCGCCGGCCGCGTACCAGAAGAAGCTGGAGCGCCTCTTCCCCACGGCCAAGATCACGGTCGCCAAGAAGGCCGACAGCCTGTACCCGTGCGTCAGCGCCGCCAGCGTCTGCGCAAAGGTCACGCGCGATGCTGCGCTCGAGGTACTGTACAACAACGTCCTGTCCGAGATGGAGAGCGCCGAGGGGGAGGACCAGGAGGAGCTGGGCTGGGGCTCTGGCTACCCTTCCGACGCGAGGTGCGTCAGCTGGCTGAAGAGGAACATGCACCCCGTCTTCGGCTGGGGCCCCGAGTGCCGGTTCAGCTGGGGAACCGTCAAGGACATGCTGGAGGCTGCGCGGGCTGGGAACGGCGGTGTCAAGGTAGACTGGCCTGTCGAGGACGACGGTGAGTCGCACCGCGTTACTGACTTCTTCGTGTCTGGTGGCGATTCCAAGGGAAAGGACGCAGACGAGTTGGGGACATGGTTCGGCACGCCGGCGGACGTCGAGGCATTTTGATCGAGGTCGCTACTCCCGCCTGATGGTCTTCAGCAAACACTATCATCAACATTATGACTTGACTTGGCTTGGCGTTTGGGCGCATTGAACTTGGGCTGCTAGGTCAAACGGGCAGAATAGAGCTCAGCTTGGGAAATGAATTGCTTTTGTTTTTGGCCTAAAGAGCAAAAAATCATGTTGACTCGGTATTCAATACTTGCAGACAATTCGTTGGTAATGGTTTGGTTGCTTTTGTGAATGCCCACTGTAAAGAGCAAACAACCCACGTATGTCTACGACGATGTGAAGTGAAGCCACGGGAAATGACTACACCTTTTTGCCAAGTATGGAGACGAGAGATCGAAGACTAAATGGAAGATACATAAAAGCTCATGGCTCTTGAATACCTACCTACCTACCAACGTATTTCAAATACTTTAATATACAAGCAATGCGTTGTTTTTTTCGCCCGGAATCCCCAATACCGGGCTATTATACTTATTTTCTATATAACAGGTGGTGCAAACAACGCCTTTGCTGATCTATATGGCAGCAGGTTCCGAAATGGGTCCAAAACTGTCTGTTCGTGCTGGGTGGTGATTTTTGGATGCCGGATAACGAAGCGTGAGTGCTTCATAAAAGAGGCCTAAGTATAATAAGCAGTTTAAAAGTAAGGGTATCAGCGCACTCGAGTATCGCATGCGCCGAGCTTCTGAGTTTACCAAAATGTTAATGGGTTCCTAAAGTCCAGCTAATATCACAGTATCGAGAGTGATGTACAGTGAAGAACGGCAGACGTTGTCATTGATTGAACGAGAACTAAGCAAAGATTTTGTTAAGTATAGTGATAAATAACCCCAAGTCCCAGGTGAGGATGGACATGATGACCATGGATTGAAGAACTAAGCACCCACTTACTGCTGTACGTACTAAGAATTAATCGAAGTTATAACTTCTCACGGGCAACAATACGGCGTTAACTTGAAATGAATCCCATTTGAAAATCCTAATTAAAATACAACCCCCACGTGTATGAGCGCCGGTTTACTTTTCCCTTCGTGATGTCATGACGAAAAAAATGGAAAAGAAAATGAACAATGAACAAAACCAGAGAGCTGTATACTCTCAAACCCATGAAACCCTGTGCTCGAAAAAGGACGATGGAAGATGGCAAAGTCGAGTCGCTTAGTCGACCTCCTCGACAGTGGGACCGTCGTCGCCACCAGCGCCAGCGGGGCCGCCAGCACCGGGGAAGCCACCGGGGGCACCGCCGGCACCACCGGGTGCGCCACCAGCACCGTAGAACTTCATCATGATGGGGTTGGCAACAGCCTCGAGCTCCTTCTGGTGCTCCTCGTACTCCTCCTTGGTAGCCTGCTGGCTCTCGTCGAGCCACGCGACGATCTTGTTGATCTCGGCGTTGAGCTTCTCCTTGTCGGCAGCATCGAGCTTCTCGTCGACCTTGGAGTCCTGGAGGGTATTGCGCAGGGAGTAGGCGTACGACTCAAGGCCGTTCTTGGCAGAGACACGTCCAGCCTCAGCCTCATCCTCCTCCTTGAACTTCTCGGCCTCAGCAAGCATGCGCTCGATGTCCTCCTTGGAAAGACGACCCTTGTCGTTGGTAATGGTGATCTGGTTGGTCTTTCCGGTGCCCTTCTCGACAGCGGAGACGTTCATGATTCCGTTGGCGTCCAGGTCGAAAGTAACCTCAATCTGGGGAACACCGCGAGGAGCCGGGGGAATGCCGGTAAGCTCGAACTTGCCAAGGAGGTTGTTGTCCTTGGTGCGCTGGCGCTCACCCTCGTAGACCTGGATAAGCACACCAGGCTGGTTGTCCGAGAAGGTGGAGAAAACCTCGGACTTCTTGGTGGGAATGGTAGTGTTGCGGGGAATGAGCTTGGTCATCATGCCACCAGCAGTCTCGATACCGAGCGAGAGCGGTGCCACGTCGAGCAGCAGAATCTCGTTGGTGGACTTGGAGCTGGTGTCACCCGAGAGAATGGCAGCCTGGACGGCAGCACCGTAGGCAACAGCCTCGTCGGGGTTGATGGACTTGTTGGGCTCCTTGCCGTTGAAGTAGTCGGTGATGAGCTTCTGGATGCGGGGGATACGGGTAGATCCACCGACAAGGACGATCTCGTGGACCTGGGCCTTGTCGATCTTGGCGTCGGTCAGGACACGGTCAACAGGCTGGAGGGTGGAGCGGAAAAGGTCCTGGCAAAGCTCCTCGAAACGAGCACGGGTGATCGAGGTGTAGAAGTCAATACCCTCGTACAGCGAGTCGATCTCGATCGAGGTCTGGGCAGACGAAGAGAGAGTGCGCTTTGCACGCTCGCAAGCAGTGCGGAGACGACGGAGGGCACGGGCGTTGGTGGTGAGATCCTATGGTAAAACTGTTAGTTATTTTTCTCTCATCTTGGGTGAAGAGAAAGAGATGGAAAAGTCTTACCTTCTTGTGCTTGCGCTTGAATTCGTTGGCGAAGTGAGTGACGAGACGGTTGTCGAAGTCCTCACCACCCAGGTGAGTGTCACCGGCAGTGGACTTGACCTCGAAGATACCCTCCTCGATAGTCAGGAGGGACACATCGAAAGTACCACCACCCAGGTCGAAAATGAGCACGTTGCGCTCGCCCTCGACCTTCTTGTCAAGACCGTAGGCAATGGCAGCGGCGGTGGGCTCGTTGATGATACGGAGGACGTTAAGGCCAGCAATAAGACCGGCATCCTTGGTAGCCTGGCGCTGTGAGTCGTTGAAGTAAGCCGGGACAGTGACGACAGCGTTGTTGACGGTGCCACCAAGGTATGACTCGGCAGTCTCGCGCATCTTGGTCAGGACCATGGACGAGATCTCCTCGGGGGTGAACTGCTTCGTCTCGCCCTTAAACTCAACCTCGATAACGGGCTTGGAAGCACGGTCAACGACCTTGAAGGGGAAGTGCTTCATGTCGGCCTGGACCTCAGGGTCGGCGAACTTGCGGCCAATCAACCTCTTCGCGTCAAAGACGGTGTTGTGGGGGTTCATGGCGACCTGGTTCTTGGCGGCGTCTCCGATGAGACGCTCGGTATCTGTGAACGCCACGAAGGACGGGGTTGTGCGGTTACCCTGGTCATTGGCGATGATCTGTATGAAAAGAGAAGTTAGTACTCCAGTTGAACTGGTTGCAAATATTGATATGCTGTAAAGTCACATACCTCAATGCGGTCATCACGGAAGATGCCAACGCAAGAGTACGTCGTACCCAAGTCGATACCAACAGCGGGCGCCATCTTGGATGTGTGTGAGATGGTTCTGTATGGTTGTGTGTGTATGGAGAGAAGATGTGTGAAAAACAAACAGAAAGGAAATGGGTATTATTAGCGTGTGTTTATGGCTTTTGGGAAGTGAAAAACAAGTGATCTGGTTTCTGAGAAAAGAGAGAAGGCTGTGGTAGTGTACAAGCCGATGTCTTTAAATGCAATCGACAGGCGGATAGAGGGGCGAGTGGTTGGCGGGGCAGAGCTTTTGAAAGAGAATCTTCTGGAATTGGAAAGAAAGAGCTCTGGCTGGTTTGCAGGCAGGCGAGGGTGCTAGAATGACCCCTACACGACTTGCCCTTTCTGGAAACAACCACCCCGTCCATTTGGTTCTGCGGGCTTCCACTGCTCAATCAGCCACATAAGCCTTAAATTAGCCTCATGTAGGTGGCGGAACGGGCGCAGCTTTGATAGATACACCCCACAAAAAACGTTTTTACTATGGATCGTGATTCGGATGATGGAAAGGGAGGAAGTTTTTCTGGTCTGGGCCGCATAGCATACATCTACCATAGTACATCCAACCAGCCGCTTGTCGCCTTCCTGTCATTGGTTACTGACATCAAAGTTCATCGCATTTGCTACTGGCTCTGCTGCCGTATCCTGATTTTTTTTTTCCTGCGATAGACGGTGAGAAGCACTTCCAACGTTTCGCATCGAGTATGGAGCCCTCTGGAAATTCTCACAACGACGACCATATTCATCGACTTTCCATCACACAAGGTATCAATGCCACTGCCCCGTAATAATCATGTCACCCTGTTTCTACAGAAAATTACACCCCGATCGACCTTCAGTTCCCTTCCAACCAGGTCTGTGGGGTCCCCGTTGCGAGGCATTTCATGGATCTTGGACAAGCATGAGCAGAGATGGAAGCTTCCACAAGCTTTGATTTGATCCCAAGAACCCAAAACCCGTAACGATTGCGTACTGCGTGCTTGGGGGTATCATGATACTACCGCATATCTTCTGGCAACTTCTCTTACTCAAGGACGACGAGTTGGTTACAAGTTTACTGCGGCGAGGGGTAAAGAGCCGCGCTGAAAAAAAATCATAAATAATTGCATGGAAACATCGTAGCCCTGACAACACTCAAAAGTCTTCGCATGCGTCACCGCTTCTCCGCCAGGGGTAAAAATGCGGGCGACAGGCAGGGATGCCCCACCACATGTACCTCTACTATATGATTCCATAGTTTAGGTACACGGCTCTACTATGTACCTACATAGTATTACGTTGGAATCCCCTAGCACGGAAGAGGAGCTCCAAACTGCCCCTCACCCCCTCCCAGTCCAATGTCAGTCAGTTGCGCTACTGCAGCCCAGCATCAACGGGCCTTTGGATGAAGCAACATCAGCAGTTGTTCGATTTTGGGAACTAAACGGCCTCATTCCGCAAAACAACGAACTACGCACGCCTGTCTACTTACCTCCACTTCGTCAAAACGTTTGGCAAACTCATCCCTCAACATGCTGATCAAGGAAAGCCACGCCGACGTCCAGACAAGCGTCAATGGCGTTGATTCAACTATGAGTACGCCCGGCATCTTCGAACTACGCATGAGACATGTGCACTGGAGTATGCCCAGTCCTGACCAGGGTCCAATATAGGAATATTTGTGTTCCATCCTACGATCCCGCAGTACCCCAATGCGTATGCGCCTCAGCAAACAGTCAAACAAAGACTTCCCGCCGTCGAGCTTTGCTGATTTGTCCTGCAGTCGATTCCCAGGTGTGGTTTTGTTCAGCGAGATCTACCAGGGTTCGTTACTTTTTCTCCTTTGAGTGAATGCACGGCGTCGCTCGCTTGCTCCGGCAGCATGCCGTCCGGACGCATCCGAACAGCCATCTTGGCTTACCCGTTGCCTTTGGTCCCCACCATCTGGAGTCTGGCTTAGAAATCATTGTGCACATGGAAACACTTTTACTTTGGTATCTCCAGGTCTCCACAGGATTGCAGGCATCGGCTGTTCTGCAGAGTAAGATCTCAGCCGAGTTTGAAACTGACGCCGGGCTGGTATTACAGTCACGGGACCCGTAGCGCGGTTTGCACGGCAGATCGCCGGCCAAGGGTACATCGTCGCGGCTCCGAGCAGCTATCACGATTTCGCAGGGCCGGAGCCCCTGGCCTATGATGTACCCGGCACAGACCAGGGCAACGAATGGAAGATCAAAAAGGTGAGGGCGCCTTGCAGCGTAGAAGCACCCTTATACAAATAGACTGTCACGATACTAACCATACAATACCTTCACCAGACACTCGAGTCGTATGATGCGGATTCCTACAAGTCGGTCGACTACCTTCTCAGCCTTCCCACCTGCACTGGCCTGGTCGGTGCTACGGGAATGTGTTTAGGAGGTCACCTTGCCCTCAGGGCCAGCGTAAGTGCGAGTCTCCTGTTCTTGGGACCAGGACACTCCTCACAGCCAATGTTGCTCTCAGCTGGACCCCCGCATCTCAGCATGTGTCGCCTACTTCGCCACGGACGTCCACTCGCGGACCCTCGGCCCATATGACAGCGCAAACACCGCCTCCGAAGCACCACCAAACTCGAACCACACAATCGACCACCTCTCCAGGCTCAAGGGCGAGGTAGCCATGATATTTGGCATCAAGGACACGCACGTGCCCGACGCGGGCCGGGATCTGATTCGGCGCAAGCTGCGCGAGGCTGGCGCTGTCTTCAGCTTCTACGAGTTCGCCTGGGCCCAGCACGCCTTCATCCGCGACGAGCTGAGTAAGGGCCGCTATGACCCAGCCATCACAAAGGTTTGCTTCGAGGTACTGCTCGAGCTGTTTGGGCGCGTCCTCAAGACGGATCTTGGCCCGCGGGACGGCACGGAGCAAAAGGTTGAGCATGTCTGCTGAGCCGTCTGCGCAGAAGAATCGGGGTTGACAAGGACGCGGCAGGCACGGTTGGTCTGTGTTCCGTGCCTGCAGACCTGCGTAACCTACCCAGGTCGAAATATTTACCAGTACGGTTACCATTTCCACTAGAAAGGCGCCCACAAATAATCATAGCTATGAGAGCATTGTCTTTTCGAGTTTGATATAGCGAAAGGCGCATATGTGCTATGGGATTGACTTTGGGGGATGTCGGTAGTTGGGTATCTAGGTATTTTCCTTTCTCCTAACTGCCTCACTAGTGACCTACTTACCAGAAGATGCTTTCGCCATTACAACAAGAAGCCATAACCCACAGATAAGGTTGAGCAAGCGACGACAATCCAAGATGTTTCTATTCAATTGATCTGGGCACCAACATACTAATTCTTGAGAAACATCGCTGCACGCCGTTCATTCATATTGGGACCGGAACCGCTGCAAAGCAAGGTGTTCGCCTACGAATTCGAGATCACGACAACGGCGGCGCAGTCGCAAATTTGGCCCATTCTAGTAGGAGAAAGTGCTACAAAATCACACATACAGCTCTACTCGCCCAAGGTCCTATACAGAATCCTGAACATTATGGAACATGTACAAGGAGGACACCAATTATGGCTTCGCAACTTTTCCCCTTGGGACAAGAAAACCATGGAATGAAACGGCCTCTGATCTGCGAAACCCCATCTAAGGCTCATTGATTACCTACCTCTTCCACTACTTCCCCCGTTTACTATCTGCTATCCTGAGGCACCACGAGGAGCTGCGAGATGGTCAGACTTTTCGGAGCAATAAGCACCACCGCTCATTCCGGGCCGGCCCCGGCCCCGGCCCCGCCCGGGTTCCACTCCTTGCGGTGTCGGTGGCAACAAGTGACGCCGCCGTGCCCGGATATAGCAAATGACCGGCGGGTGGCGGCGAAGAAAATTTCCATGCGTTCCTTTCGAAGCCTGCCTTTTTAGGATATGGATGTGACTCTGTTTTACGTGGTACGCCGGCCGTTATGTACCCACCAGAGCTTCAACCTTGTTCTGTTCCTGGGGATGCTGAATGTGGTTTGGGGTCGAGGCGGTGGTGGGATTGTCGAGGTTGCATTGACGTCATACACACCAAGTTTCTTGGAATCCAAACGACAACAAAGTCTCGCATCTCACCCCTTAATGGTCAAATAACCAGGCGCCAGGCTCTTCAATTAAGGCAAAGGCAATCGCTCCTTGCGACCCCGGATTCTCACACCTAAGTGTGGGAATCGAAATCTCCGTACCGCCGGTAGAGCACGGAGAAAAGGATGCCAAATCAACGCCAAGACCAACAATATTGCCGTGCCTTTTACCATTTGGGATGCCCCCCAACGTCACTTGCTCCCTATAATGGAAAATCCTGGTTAGAACGTTATTGATCCCCTTGGAATGCTGTCCCAGAATGCATAAGCTTGACAGCATATAGATCTTCAACTGTCTTGCCTGCCTTTGTCGCCGTGTCCCACTAGACGAAGACTTTCATGCCAGAGAACGAAGAGAACTAAGACGCGAAACGCGCCTACAGAACACGATATCGCAAGACCACGTTCTTTCTTCTCTACTAAATATACATAAACCACTCGAAATTCGTAACAAATACCTTGGTCTTCATCATCAACGTCCCACAGACCAGCAAGATTCGAGGCACTGTTCCAAAAGAAAAAAAAATATACCCACGCGAAAACTTGGCCAAAAGAATAAAAACCAAAAATGCCCAAGTCAAAGATGCGCGCTCTGAAAAGGCTTGTGTATGTCCAGCCACCCCTCCACCACTGCCTCCCAACCTCCCGTCAACATATACTGACGCTCCTCCGGCAAACAGCCACGTCGGACCAAGAAATATCCAAGAACCAGACGACGACCTCCTTATGGTCGGCAAGTCCGAGGTGCCCGTATGCCCGCTGGACCAGCCACCGACGCGGCTAGTGCAGTCCATGAACAGCCGCCAGCAGCAGCAAAACCCCTCGTCGCCCTCCTCGGGCCCTACAACCCCCAGCCGTGGCCAGTTCAGCAGCAGCCAGGCTCCCCCCGCGGCGTCGGGCGTCAGGCGCGCAGACAGCCCGCCCAGGACGCCGCCCCACCTCTCACGCAGCTCGGACAGCATCAGCCTCGGCGGCTACCGGCGCTCACCCGCCCCGGATCCAATCATGGAAGTCGACGAGGCAGCCGCCGGGGACGAGGATTCCTCGCCTGCCTCCTCGGCAGAGTCCGTCGACGCCACGGCCCCCGGCATCAGGTATGTCGGGCCGGCACCGGCGGTGAGGAGAGGTGCCGCAGGGAGGAAGGTCGCGGGGGCGGCCGGCGCGTACAAGCCGTACAAGCCGGATCGGGTAGCGGCCAGAGCATAGCCGTAAGCTTATGGTTCATGACCGGATGATGTAGACGCATGCATTGATCGAGGGGCCCTAGGTGGCTCCTCAGTCAGTGATAAGTTTTGGAAGGGGCTGCGGGATACGGCTGATTATGTTCCAGGAGGTCACTCGGAGTAACGGCGTTTTTTACTCCTTTTTTGTAGTTTACAGAGCGTCTGCAGCATTATTTGAGCCCCCTAATTCAACAAGAAAGAAAGCATGCACTGTAAGGATTATACGCCTATTCGACTTGCATCACCCACAACTCCAACAAGCTCTTCGATTTTACGTTAATGATATTTATAATACGGGAGCGCCCTGCGAAGTAACACTGTTAATACGCACATCAATCCTAGCCATTTCAAAAATACAAAAGAAAGAGAGAAAAGGCACAAAAAAAACCCCAAAATGTTAAGGTATATCCCAAAGCCACGATGAACCAACCCGAAAAAAAGTCGCCGCATAAATCACTAAGGTTGGCCCTCCTCCCTCGGCCTCGCCCGTTGGAAAGTGGTCTCTACTGGGGAGCTTATATCCAGTCCCAATACTAACCCGGCCTGCGTCTGCCCGATGTGATCCGACGCGCCGTAGTAGCCGTGCAACAGCTCGGCGTTCTCGCTGACCACGCCGAGTGGGTGCTGCCCGCTCCGCTGATGCACCATGGGAGGGTGCGCCACAGGCATCGATGGCGGGCCGTTGCCAGCCGAGCGCCTTCGCCCGCCGCTGCCGCTGCTGCTCTCCTCCGCCTGCAGCTCCAACAACTGCTGTTCGTGCCCGAGCTCCGCGGGGAGGCCGGGCGACCCGAGCCTGCCCGAGGCCGGAAGCTCGACGCTGCCCGTCAACGAGATCTCGCTGGCGCTGCTCGCGTGCCGGCCGCGCTTGGTGGCGGCGGCGGCAGATGCGGGGACGCCGCCCATCAGCTCGGCCAGGGTCGACACGCCCGTCGTCGATGAGTCAATGCTGGAGCGCAGGGCCGCGCCGCTGCCCGGTCGTGCGTAGCCTCCCCCGGCCGGAAGGTCGAAATAGCCCGCCTGGCTCGCGTTGGACGAGTCGACGCTCATGTGGCGGGGGTCGGGCGTGTTCCGGGACGAAGGCGGCATGACGGAGCTGACGTCCGATTCGGCGCGACCGAACGGGTTCGACGCCGCGGCGGCGGTGGTGCTTGTGGCGCTGGACTGGAGCAGGTCGTCATACTCCATGGCGTCGATGGTGGACTGCGTCGGCCGCGGGTACGTGCTGACGCGGACCTGGACCATGCCGTTCTTGCCGCCAGACTTGGAGCTCCCGCTGCCGCCAACCGAGGAGGTGCCGACAGTTCTGGACTCGGCCATGACCCTTTCGTGCTTCCGGAAGCGGCGGAAGATGAGAAATGTGACGGCTGCGATGATGGCCAGCAGGGCTGCGACGCCGCCCGCAATGCCGCCGATCTGGGCGCCGGTGAGCCCGCTTCCACCGTCCGAGACCTCGATAGGTTGAATCTTGGGTACCGAGGTGACATAGAGTTTGGGAATTCCGAGGTTTGTATCGCTAGGGAAAGTTGCAGGAACTGGCGTCGACACCGTCGTGATCGTCGTTGTGATTGCTGTGGTTGTCTCACCAGAGACGGAGGTCGAGGTCCTGGTGAATACAAAAGTCTGTGGCGTGGTCGCGTAGCACAGGTTCTTTCCGCAGGCCATTCCACTTTGGCAGCAGCCCCCTCCCAGAGACTGGGCACATTGATAGCTGTTGGATGGACAGTCGAGACTCCACGTGACGCCTTGCGGAGGAGTACAGCTGCCGTCTTGTTGGCAAATGTAACCTGGGAAGCAATGTCAAGTGTTAGCAAGTCCCTATAATATACAAGGCTTTGATTTGCGAGCGATTGTTTTCTTCCTCAGTTCAGTTACGTCGATTCAGCGAAGCATATTTACCTTCAGGACAACACCCACCAGCCCCGGCATCCAAGGGGCAGTTGTAATATCCCATCTTATTGCAAGCCATCCCGGTCCCCGCCGTGGTGACGAAGCAGCTATCCGTGGCACATCCGTATCGCTGAGGACAGCAGTCGCCGCCGAGTGAAGCCGGACATGAGTGGTGGTCCACTGGGCAGGTCAGCGCCCGCCTTTCGAGGACCGCATGCTCAACCACATGCACTTTTTGTATCCTGTGCACAGTCTCTCTTTTCCCCAGTAATGAGGCTTCTACGGCGCTAGGAATAAATGAGCCCAGGAGACAAGCGACGACGACCACCGTATAGCTCGGGAGGGGTGATATTTGTCGCATCTTTGCTTGTTTTCTGTCGATTTGCTCCAAGGTGTGCTCGGGGGCTTCGGCCCGGTTCGTCAGTTGCCGCCCAGGCCCGTATAGAATCTTGGCAAGCTCTCGGTCGGCTAGCTGCAGGAGTCAACTTATGGAATTGCTGTACAACACGGGTGACCGCCGTCGCTACACTTTCCGAACTTCAGCGGCGAGAAGGATGGCGATGGAGAAAAATAGGAAACAAAAAAGAAATCAAAAGCCTCAAGTGCACTAGAGAGAGAGAACCAAAGGAATAACAAAGGCGGGCGCGCCAGAGATGGCATGCGCTTCTCTACCAAGGGGCGGCACGGAGGGGGCCGGACGACAACGGTGGTACGGAGTAATACCATGCAGCCATCGTGGTTG
Organism: Pseudopyricularia javanii; assembly: GCA_031001725.1. Taxonomy (NCBI): domain Eukaryota; kingdom Fungi; phylum Ascomycota; class Sordariomycetes; order Magnaporthales; family Pyriculariaceae; genus Pseudopyricularia; species Pseudopyricularia javanii. Next base: position 12,078 of record JARHUK010001067.1, read on the forward strand.
GTGGCTGATGCAGCAGCCCCCAGCTCACCGCGCAAATATGGATCAAGATCAGCCAACACAAGTACATGTTGCTCCGTCGTGTGGGTGGGTGAGAATTTGGTTATACGGAGACACAGCGGCGACTAGCAACTATCGAATCGATGCTTTGGGATATCGGCAAGGCTACGGCCCGGCAGCTTTTGGTGGGGGGATGAAGGACAGATCTGGTACCGACGCTTGTTGGTCAGGTCTAGGTTGCAGCTGATGAGTTGCTGACTGAAGGGATGAATGCTTAGGTATCTAGATCTAGGCAAGTAGTCAATGAAGATAGTTTGTCCTTGAGTGCTTCATGAGATCTGCTGTGCTCGTATCGTTGGAATATATGGTAGTTAGATGCAGTCTATCTTGCATGTAGCGAGAGATACTAGCCTTAAGGATCTGCTTGTTTTTTTTTCCTCTTGTTCTCCCGTCTTGTCTTGTCCTCTGGTGATTTTGATATCGGGACTGCAACGCGATCGACGGCCAGAGACCGGATCGACGGAAAGAGAGAAACATTGTGAAAAGGTGCGCCCTATCCGGACCCCAAAAATATGTGATCAGCAGGCAGAGCGCGTGGGCAGAACGAACTGGCAAATGGCGTGGGACCTTGCAGGGCGAAAATCTGCAGCGGGCAGCCAGCCTCTCTTGCACACCACGCACGCCATGCCATGCACATCAGCCGAAAAGGAACTGGGACCCGACTCAGACGGTGTGGGAAATACTTCTTCAGACTTGGGGAGGGGGGCCGCAACTGTTGCAACGTGCCATGAGAAGGTTGCATAATGATTGAGGAGTGGAAATTCCCCTCTTGGGGGGTGAGGATCATGAGATAGATTGATGGTGGGGAAAAGAAAAAAAAGTCGAGGAAAGGAGGAAAACGACAGATGCGGGGTCCCATTTGGTTCATGTACGCTGCCGAGACCTTTTTCGTTTGGTGCCGAGAGCTTCGTTCCCTTTAATTTTTACAGTCGATCCCATCCATGTCTGGGCAAATGGGAAGGTACAGTAGTTAAAATTAGTTACAGTAGTTAGGCAGCCAAAAAGGACGGTTGTGTCCGGTTCTAAGAGGAAAAGGCTATACATCTACAGTTTTTGTGGTGTACTGCATGTACATAGTATTTATTACAAATTAACCAATATCCATCAATGTCGGTGCGGGCGTATAAACAGGGCAAAATACGAAGGGAAAAAAAATGAGCGGGTGTCTTTTTTGACATGGAAAAAAAATACAGAACAAAGAGTCTCCACGATGCCTTGAAAATGACAACAATACATTGACCCACAGCCGCTGGGCCGAGTAGAACGGAGCCGGCGTCCATGTGATTTTGTGTCCTTTTTTTTACTGACTCTAATATTCGGACATAGCACATTCAAATGTTCCTATAGAACCGGAGTACGGCCGAGGTGTGTGTGAAATTTAGGTTAGACTATTTGGATAATACAAGACGACAACAGCTTGTCAATGCCCAAAATAAGCAGCAGTCTCCTTAGGGCTTAGAGCGATTCACTGCTTTGTACAGCTCAAGAGAAAGAACGAAAGAAAAAAAAAAAGGCCTAACATGGAAACTCGTCCGGCTTTCTAGATCGCATCGTCGACGTTAATGACGTTTGCCATGGCTCGACCTTGATGCTGAATCCAAAAACCCTGCTCTACATCGTGGAATCGCACAAGCCAAGGCCCGCGCCCACTGACTAGTTTAGGTGTGCTCCTCAATGGGTTACTTCTATGGGAAAAGTCATGTCACAGTCGTGTTCTCGGTCATGTCGTCGCCGGCAAATGCTCAGGCACACTTGCAAAATGACACAGACGTCGTATCCTTGTACCTGAAAAACAAAAAAACAGGCTATAGCATTGCCCAATATCGTCCACGCGAGATGGGATCAGGTATATTACGTTTAGTAGCAGTTACCCCAGGCCTTCGGCACAGTTCCCCTTTTCAGCAGCCGAGCAGTAGCCGAGCAAGACCCAGACCCTTGCCTTGGTCTCTCCAGAGGAGTGCCGCTTGCTTCGACCCCAGATGCCGATGATGCCAGCCAGGGACAGGCCTGGCATGTGGATGGCAGCTTTACGGGAGGGCACAGACGAGCAAGGTATTCTGATGTTGTGTTTGTGATTAATCGTGACTCTGGCGAGCAGTTAGTTGTTTGTGATGAACGGCAGTTGATGCATCTTCCTGCCGACGTACCTTTTTTTGTCTTGCTGTCTTTTTTTTTCTATCCTTTTCTCTGCCTCTTTATCAACTTTTCTGAATACCTACCTACCTACTTATTTATGAATAATATCAACAAAAATAGTATAAATCACCCAACACTGCGGTGAACAAAAGAAAAAAAGAAGAAGGAGAAAAGAGTAAATAAGCATGCTATTGAAATGGAACCATAAAGTACTAGTACTTGAAACTGGTCACGCGTGACCACATTTCCCCAAGCCAAACCCCGCAAACTTCTCCACGTCTCGGCCACCAACACTGCTACCTACGACACTACAACGGGCCTCTGTCTACTGTACTC
>JARHUK010001068.1:9672-21952 GCA_031001725.1 Pseudopyricularia javanii
AAAGGGAAAAAAGCAGGTAAAAGAAATTTAAGAAAAATGCGTTAGCGTACAGAGGTTTAGCCCCCCTTCGATTTGGGCCAAAACCTCTGTACCCTAACTCAAAGGAAAAACGAGTAAGTCCGGACGGTATCGGGGCTTCAAGTGCCAGTCAACAACCTACCAAAAATAGCCACGCTCGCAGGCCCGCTTGGGACTGCACTTTAGAAAAATGTCGCTTTCCCCGGAACTGCCCGAGTAAAGAGTCACAACGCTTAGGAATAGAGGTTCTCTAGGACGTGCCGGCTACTTTGCCATATTTACCCTCAGTAACGACGGCTTGTCTACTTGACAAAGCTGGTAAAGAATCTCTCCGTCTTGGTCTCTCCGCCAGAACTGCCCGCTCACACGACCTGTGTAAAGCCACCAAAGTATTGCATCAGTCTGGTCCTCTCTTCATCCACTGTTGAATATCAGGCATATTTACGCATTTCAGCTCACCGACATGGCATCCGCCGGTGAAGTACCGAAGACCTGCAAGGTTGTCACTGCAGAGACCATTGCCAAAAGCCTCCTAGAGGAGGTCAGGGCGCAGAAGGGACCGGACTCGAAGCCTTACCTGGCAGCCTTCCTGGCCAACGACGACCCTGCCGCCGTCCAATATGCACAATGGTCTAAAAAGACGTGCGAAGAGAAGTATGCTTTCTACGTTTCTGTGTCCTCGACCAATCTTGCCCTACCTGCCATTACCTGGATTGGTGTTAGTGGACTGACCAAAGCAACAGTGGGTTTCAGTTTGACCTGCGCCAGGTTGGGAAGGATTCGCTGGAGGAGGAGATCATTGCTGCCAACGAGGATGCTGGAGTAGACGGTATCATTGTCTACTACCCCATATTCCCCGGCAACCCCACGCACGACAAGTATATTCAGGAGACGGTGGCTTTGGAAAAGGACGTCGAGGGTCTGTGTCACAAGCACATTTACAACATGTACCACAACGTCCGCTTCCTGGATCCTCCAACCAACTCCAGGAAATCGATCTTGCCCTGCACGCCGTTGGCGGTGGTCAAGATCCTCGAGCACCTCCAGATCTATAATTCCATCCTGCCCTACGGAAACCGGCTCTACGGCAAGACTATCACGGTTATCAACCGCTCCGAGGTTAACGGACGTCCCCTGGCGGCCCTCCTGGCCAACGACGGTGCCAATGTGTACTCTGTTGATATCACCGGCGTGCAACTTTTCACCCGCGGGCAGGGGATCCGCCAACCCCGCCACCAGGTCCTAGACAAGCAGGACTGGGGTCTCAAGGAGTGCCTCCCGCTCAGCGACGTCATTATCGGCGGAGTGCCAGTCGCTGAGTTCAAGATTCCCACCGACCTGGTCCGGGAGGGAGCCGTCTGCATCAACTTCTCGTCATTCCGCAACTTTGATGGCCCCGCGGTGAAGGAAAAGGCGTCTTTTTACGTACCGTCAGTGGGCAAGGTCACCATTGCCGTTCTCCTGCGTAACCTGGTTGTAAGTTTGTTCTCAATGCGAATGATCACACACACATGGAAGAGATTCCCTTTGGCATGAAGCTGACAAGCAACAGAGGCTCGCTGCCAACCGAAGTCCGAACAATACTGCGACGCCATCGAACACAGTGTGAGTCGGCAGGGACGATGAAGCGACTGGGGAACAATGTTGGCATAGAATAGGCAATATAGAATAGAAAGCTGGTCGGCTGGGTGCGCAGGTCCCTCACTCAATGCTGCATGTCTATACGCGTAGGTATGCAGCTAAAATTGGAACGACCGAACGAAAGGATGGGGAGAGCATGAGGGAGGCAGAAGGGGAGAAGCTGCACTGGGTAAGGTAGGGCTGCCTACGAAATTCGCCAAGCATAGAGAGCATGGATATAAAAACCCACATACAGTTCACCTGTAAATACATAGCCGAAACGAAAAATTGCGGTGACAATAGCAATTCTCAGGGCAACTCGGAAGGGGGTAGCCGTTGCAATGGCTGTTGATCTTAAGGGATATTTCTTGATTATCTCACCAGTGAGTCCAATGTACCTGGCATGGAGGTGACTGCCCATCATCATACCTTAGCAACGAGTCAACTTCGGTATCCGTCTGCAGGTTGGAGACCCTGAAGGCTAAGGCCCAATTAAAGCAATGCGCGCGCTGACACGTCCCCACTAAAAAAATCACCGCTACCCCACTTTGTTCGCCGCCGCCATTTTCAATCATAGATCGGAACGTAGGCTTCAGTCGTTCCGCCAGGCTCCGACCCAAGTAGTACTCTTTTCCCTTGACCTAACGCGTGTCTCGAGAGAAGCTCGCCAGCCAATATGGTATGCTCTGGAACTATCTCCTTCAGAACTGCCCGATCGTATCTAACCGCCTTTATTGTCAAAAATCAGCCTCAGAACGAATACATCGAGCGGTGGCGCAAGCAGCATGGGTCAGTATCAACCAGAGCTACGACGAATCCACCAAGAACTCGACACTGACGATTGTTTTTCTTGTTTCACAGTGTGCGGCTCGACCACGATGAGCGCGCGCGCAAGAAGGCTGCCCGCGAGGAGGGCCACGGCAAATCAGCCAAGGCGCAGAACCTGCGGGGTCTGAAGGCGAAGCTGTTTGCCGAGGACCGCCGCAAGGAGAAGATCCGCATGAAGAAGACCATCAAACAGCACGAGGAGCGTAACGTCAAGGGCGCGGCTGCTGATAAGGACCCGACGAACCCCGTCCCGGCCTATCTACTTGACCGCAACACCCCCAACACATCCAAGGCGTACGTACAGTGGACAGAACGCGCCAAAGACTTGTGCAATGTAGTGGCCGAAAGCGGATGGGAAATGGGCAGCTGCTAAAACAAATATACAAACGCAGACTATCTTCGTCCATCAAGCAGGCACGAGCGGAAAAGGCCGCCAAGTTCTCAGTGCCGATCCCGAAAGTACGGGGTATCAGTGAAGAGGAGCTCTTTAAGGTCATCAACACTGGAAAGTCCAAGAGGAAATCTTGGAAGAGAATGGTCACGAAGCCGACGTTTGTGGGACAGAACTTCACAAGGAGGTGAGCAGCACTCTACTGGGGCTAACAGTTAGTGGTCGAGGAACCTTGGGCTGACGCGATTGCTACAGAAATCCCAAATATGAGCGCTTTATCAGGCCAATGGGCCTACGTTACAAGAAGGCACACGTTACACATCCAGAGGTAATTCGATCGGCCAAACTGGAAGTTAAAAAGGGATTTCTGCTGACTGTCTGCTTGCTGTACAGCTCAATGTTACTGTTCATCTGCCCATCCTTGGAGGTATGGCCTGGCTCTACGACTCGCCCCCTCGAGACGTTCATTGAACACATATTCTAACACTCTGTGTCTTTACAGTGAAGAAGAACCCGTCAAATCCACTTTAGTATGCTCCCCTGCCCTTCCATTAGTTGACATACCGAGCCGCCTTTGGCGGAACAAGACCGCACATGACAGTGTTTACTAACAAGCACCGCAGCACTCAACTCGGAGTGCTTTCGAAAGGAACAGTGATTGAGGTTAACGTGTCTGAGCTCGGTATCATGGCCGGAAACAAGGTTGCTTGGGGAAGATACGCACAAGTCACGAACGCGCCGTAAGCACACATAGCAACCCCCCGTTGTGAAAATGAATGAAGAGTTAAACCTAACATTCCTCATCAGGGAAAACGATGGATGCGTCAACGCTGTCCTTCTTGTTTGAGGAGCTGGTGGACATTCGGCGGTGGGAAACGGTGAAGGTTACACATGAGCCTGATCAAAAGACCGTCTGCCTGTCCATGCACGACCCGACGATCGCTCGGCCGCAGAGCTGGCAGCGTCGTTAACTCTGTCGTAGAAATTCGGCTGAGTTGATTTCATCGAAGAACCTGATAAAGTCGACAGCCATATCGACAGCAACTCTGGCAGATGACATCTCAAATCGGAGCTGGTTAGGTCTGGCTCGCTATGCGGTGGCAACGCAGTTGACTACGACCATGGGAAGATATGGTGCGCGTGTGGGGGAAAGGGAAAGGTGTTCGATGTTTAAAAATACTATACATACAAGATACTTGCGTTGTTGCAACATGCTCTCATAACTATGTACTCTGCATGAATGATACCTCTATCGACCGAGCAGACATGTCTATGTACTGCTTGGTAGTAGTAGCCTTTTCGTTGTGCACATCTCGGTCGAGTCCTGTTTCGGGTTAGGGGCCAAATTCAAGTCCCATTCCGGATCCACAAGAAGAAAAAAGTCATCACATGCAAGTTGCAACTGCCACACAATCTGGGGGTAAATATGTGGGGCGGAATCCCCCTTGTAACTACGCAACGTGGAGTAACAAGAGATCCCCCCAGTACCCATGGCGTACCGCGGCGCAGCCAGTGCGACACTTAACATTCGCCAACCTCGGGCCAGCCGTCGTGTCTACTACCTCCTAAGTAAAAGGACAAGAAAGCACCGAATGCCCATTACGCTTTTATCTTGTAGCCCAAAGACAGAGATACGATAACTCAACTGCGGTTTCCGGGATTTGATCTTGTTCCCGGATTCCCATCAACCCACAACCTTATCTCACGGTCGCGTCACAGCTGTTTGCCCCTTGGACTTAATTTGATTGATATCCTGTTCTGTTCGCAGACACCAAGGCCCGGCTAAGCCATTGCTTCTCATATTCTCTCATACCGCCCTTTCCTCCCCTATTGTGGCGGGCTACAGTAAAAGGCCCCTGCAAAGCCCTGCTGTACTCCCAAAACCGAACACACGGCAACAGCTCGACAGTCGCGCAAACATGTCTGCTGCAATCCAAAGCCTGCAGGTCCGTCGCTCCTAAATCGGCGAAAGGGCAGCAGAGTTGCCTGCCCCCGACTCGGCCGGAGGCTCTTGACTGATATCTTCCCGCAGGCCTCACTGGAGCGGGTCATCCTCGATCCTCGCTACCATGACCTCCTCGCCATCGTCAAGGGCGCGCGCAACGGCGCCGTCTACGGCACCAAAGTTCGCTTTCCCCATGCGCTTGTGTAAGTTTTCTGTGTATCCCGTCCCCCTGCCCTTACTATGAGAAAAGCAGCTATCCGAGTTGTGTTCGGCTACTAACGGGAAGTGTGTTAATTGCCAGTATGATATTGCTCTTCCGGTCAGGGACGTAAGTGGTAACCCTTTGACTTTTTGAGAAGAAAAGGTAAATGAGTACAGATGAACTTGAAGCTGACTGTGGCGAACCGGTCACACGCGTACCGCCAGATTACGGGAGAAGCTCTGGCTTGTGTTCAGCGCCACGCGGACGCACGCCCGTAACCTGGCCAAGTTCGTCACCATTTACAAGCTGACATGCTTCGTGCTGAAGCACTATGGCCCCACGCCAGGCAAGGAGGGTGAGTTCAGCTTCCTATACTCGCCTGCAACTGACCTCCTGTAATGTTACAGTTCACTAAAGAAAGGGGCAACGAATGGAACAGGTCCCTACGACACGTTTGCGGCTGGCATGCTGGGCGGCTACCTCGTCTTCGGCGGTCGCTCGCGCCGCACGGGCAAGATCAGTAGCGTGAACCAGCAGATAGTTGTGTATGTCTTCGCCCGCGTCGTCCTGGCCTTGGCCCGCTTGGCCGTTAAGCCGGGAGTTGGCCTGCCGCTCATCTCTGAAGCCGGCCCCTCGTCAGCCATCAGTCACTACGCCTGGCCTATCTTTGCCGCCACTAGCTGGGGATTCGTTATGCACCTGTTTCGGTATCAGGCCGCCGAGCTCCAGCCCAGCCTGAGAAGCAGCATGACCTATCTATATCTGCAGAGCAATGAATGGGACGGCTTGAGGAACTTTCTGTGGCATAACCAGTAGCGTGGCGTTTGCATGGCGTTTTTCTTACACGTTTTCTTGAACAGGACAAAGTAGATATTATATATGCGGGTAGAGCCAGTTGCATTAAGCGTCTATATGGCTACCTCCGATTCAAATTGTATTGGCATAGGCCACCAGGTGTCAGGACCGCTTTCAGTCTCGAATGAACATGGTCAATTTCTTCTGCTGTTCGAGAAACGTGAATCATCTCCATACATTCGAATAGTTTGATACGAAGAGTGAAAGCTGTCACATCGTCCTACTTCTTTTTTGTCTCCGTAAAAGCTACTTTAACAAGAAGCATAGCAAAGGCGACTCTTGGTAGAGCGCCAGCAAGGGGTATATACAGTTAAATAGTGGAATATAAAAGAAAAGAGAAAGAAAAGATGGAGCAAATGGGGAGTGATTGATAACAACAAGACCAACACCAATCGATGATGGCGTTTTCCTGTCCCATAATATCGACAACCCTTTTGTTAGATGCCATCATGGAATCATATCCAGACCCAAATGGGCTTGACTTTTAGCAGTCCTGTCATCCGGTAGTTAACCCCGCGCTAGCACTAATGATAAAACAAAGAGAAAGAAAGGGAGGTGGATGGAGAGAAACCAAGGGAAAACCGATCCCAAAGGAAGAAAGAAGAAGAAAGAGATTGAACAGTTATTCACATCGTTTCCACAAAGGGAAAAAAAATTAAGGGCTGGGGACCAGGAAGCGGGTCTGTTGTGTATTTTGGCTGGGTGGTTGGAGCATCGGTACAGTGCGAATTTGTATCGCACATTGTACATTGTAGGGTTTGGGCGGGTAGTTTAAAGCCGGTTGGACTAGGGAAGACAAGCTCTTCCGGGTAGTGATTGGCTAGTTCAAATCAACTTTCGTGGGCGGTAGCTTGCTTGAGGTATTTTGTCAGGCTTGGTTCACAGACCGTTCAAGTGTGGCAGTATAAGCAGGCGGCTGCTTAGCAGTTGTGCCAGGGCTACCGGTAGCCATTGGCTCTTGGTTGATCGTACTGAACTCCTGTCATGGTATCAGGTGGCCCAGCGATCCCATTGCTAAGGGATCTCAACGGAGGAAGCTCTTGCCTGATAGAGGGCGGTCGCCCGTATCCTTCGCCGCTAGTCGGCGAGGATAGGGTTGGTATAGACCCCACGCCATGGTGTCCATTGGAAATAGTCGCAAGCTCGTTCCGTAACTGGGTGTTTTCCCCGCGGAGTGCCATTACGTCCCTTCGCATGGATTCAAGCTCCTGGTGCATGCTACTATTGCTCTGGTGCATGCTACGGAGAGCGTCGGCCTGTCTCTTGTGTTCGGCAATCGCTATAGTGATGTTAGTACTTCTATCGCTCAATATATGCCTGCGCAGAGTAAATTAACGAATGGAAACAGCATACCCTTAGTTAAGATCTCCCATTTTGAAGCCTTGGAGCCACGTTCCTGGGGCATGAGATCGCGGAGCTCCTCAAACAGCTCCTTCATCTCTGTCCTCCGCTTGCGTTCCGCGAGCTTGTGACTACGCCTTAGCTCAGGAGTCCGGCTATACGGCTGCGACCATGGAGCCAGACCATTTGTGTCACCCTGTAGGTCTCCATCTTGTTTGTGTTGCAGTGTGTGGTGATGCACGGCCGGGTATTCGTTGGAGAATCGTTCGGTTTGGTGAAGACTGTCATCCAGATGCCGCTGGCCAGGTGGAAGTCGTGATTCCGTAGTGAATTGGCTACTTGCCAGAGACTCGGCAACGCTGCTTCGGCGAGAATCGATCAGACTTTGGCTGGCAGATGGCAACCTTTGAATTTCTTCCTCCGGAAAAGCCCATGCTTGTCCTTTTGTGGGCTCGGCGGCTCGTGCAATAGTGCTTGTAGCCGGTCCAGTGATTGCCGGGGCCGTGCGGGCAATCTTTAGGTGGAGGTCCGGTGTCCTATCATTGCTCGGTTGATAGCCGTTCGAGATTCTATGGATCGAGAGACTGTCGAGCTGTGATGGTCGTGGGTTCCGCTGCTGCAACAGCGTGTTTTGTATCGATGTGGTTGATGGGTTGTGGCTGGTGTAGGGCGAGTTCCCCAGTCGCATGTCCCCTATGCCTTGATTCAGAATCCTGCTGTCAACGCTCTCCCGGCGAGAGGCGGGTTGGTCAACGTGCTCTCCATTCCAATGGGTACTGGTTGGAGCAGATTCGAGAGAGTGTGGGCGGTCATTTCTGCGGGGATCGACGCTCGCGGGAGTGGTTGGCGACACCATAGACGCAACACTCATGTTGCTCGTCGAGGGCGAAATGAGAGGCTGAGGCATCAGGTTCGAGGAGGTGTTGATGGGGGACGGCGATGGGGTGTTGCTGGTCGTGTGAGTAGATGGCGGCGCGCCCGTCGAATCGCGGGGGGTTAACATGCCGACGCCGTGGCACGATGCCGTTGAGTTGTCTAACGTCCCCGGCGAGATGTCAGTCCTGTTATACATTTGGCGCATGCAGAAGCCGCGGAAGCCAATGGGAAATCCAATAGGCAGGGAAATAACATACGTTTGCTATCCGTGCTCGAGTAGTATGCAGAATCCCGATTTTCCTCCGGTCGGTTGAGAACGCCAGCTAAGCCTGCGGGCAGCTTCTGGGAAGCTGGTCGTTGGGCCATGTCTGCCATATTGGTGAGATCCGATGTATGGCCTGCGGCGTGGGGTCATGTGGGTGTGTGAGGAGTGTTGTGAACCTGCTCTTATGAACCTCGTAGGCAAAGGCTGAGGAAGGTGGAATGAATCCCCAGTCACATTCCCTGAATGGTTGTTGTTGGGCCCGAGTCTAATGCTCCCTTGCTTCGCTAGGTGGTATGTAAAGAGATGTTCCCGGGGGGCCTCTCACGTTTCGGAGCGTTGTCGCAATGGTCCAATTGTGTAGGGCTGTTGCTGCTTAGACCCGGAAGCAACGAAATGTGCCGTTGCGACCGACTAGCCGGCGATAAAGGGTGATTCGTATGTATGCAGTTGAGGGCGGGCAGAATCAAGAACGAGCGGCGCAGGTTTGGGTATGAAGCGACAGGAATTGTGGGCTCAGTTTTTAGTTTTGTTGCCTCGCTCGTGAGATGAATGCGACGGCTAGCAAACCGGATTAATCACAGACGACAGGCGACGGATGAGGGGAAGAACAGCCGCGGCGTGACAAAGTTGGAGGGTAGAAGAAGAAAGAGCAAAGACGAAAAGAAAGAATGGGACAAAAGTACAAGGGGGGCCGGAGGGGTACACAGGGTCGAGTCTCTGCGGGCGTGTCTGCTCTGTCTGGGCTGGTAGCCCCAACTGGTATTGCAGCACGGAGGCCTGGAAACAGTCGCCGAAAATTGGCTTGGTTTGGGCGACAACAGAAGTCAATTTGGTTGGATCCTCGTGGTAAGGAGGTTTAAGGGTGAATTTGCGATGGGGAGCACTGTTCCATCACAACGAGATGCGGTTGTAATGGACTACGTTGCCGACGCAGTCCAGTTGATGTCGAGAGAGATGCGCATCGGAACCCGGGCGTCTCGCGATGGTGGACGATGGAGAGAAGAGAGGGACTGAGATGTAGGTAACCAGGCTAATAGCCCAGACAAACTCAAGATGACCTGGACCTAACTATTTCGATGGGTAGGATGGGCGGGAAGAAGACGGGTGGGCTGCGGGCGCGGATGCGGGCAAAGGTGCTTTGAGAACGTGGGAGTGGGGCCCCTGGGATGGAGAGAGAGACTCAGACAAGGAAGGAGGAGAGAAGGCGGCCCCACTTAGATGGCCTACAAACCCCAGCACTCTCGGAAAGATACCTTACGCAGCAGGTGTGGTGCATGTTTCGTTTGGAGTGGTGCTGCGTTTGTGAGATGCTTGCCCCAGTCAAAGTACTACTATGCTATAGTACTGAGAAAGTGCCTGGTGGGTGCCCTTGGCTCAAAAAAAAAGTATCCACCCAAGGTCTATGTAATACTTGTGCAGTACTTGGAAAGTTGTCCGGTGTTCCGCGGCCAATATCACCCTACCTTATTCCTTCGCTCCATGCAGTATACTACCTTTCGTGCTCCCTCTCTCTCTCCAATGTCACCTTGCTCCAACGACCGAGCAACATCGGCTATCCACGTTTTCTTATTGTTATCATTAATGATTTCTTTTCTTTCTCTCCCCCCTCCCCGGTGTCACCACAGCTGCCACCCACCAATGGCCAACGCGACATGCAACTGGGTGGGCTCTTGCAGGCTTGGAGTGGTATGGAGGCGGGTGGTCGGCGGGGTTGACGCACAAGGGCCTCCCATGTGCTCAGGTACGAGGGCACACCGTGCAGCGAGGGCCATTGCCGTAAACGACCCTACCCGGCCCCCGTTCCATTGATCAACTGTCGCTAATTTGTATCCCTGGCGCACACAGCGATGGCCAAGGGCCAACCGAGTGCTGCTGTGTGGTACCGCCTATTTTTGCGTGTGTTTGGGTTGCTTTTGCTTCGTTTCCAGTCGCTGGTTGGGCAGCCAATCAAGCTCTATACTGCCACGCCTCCCTCCACCAGACCTGGACCTGGACATGTTCCTCCGCCGAGAGAGGGCAATGATCCGAAATCGTTTGTGTGCCGTTCCATGCTATGCCCCCCCTCCCCTCATGCTTTTGTGCCTGCTCTCTACTCGGTACCGTATCGAACCAAGTGGTCTGTTCTCTGAGTCTGTACTCGAGGAGTCGATAATGGAAAGATGGGAGGAAGCGAGACAGCCGGCATCCCCCCCCGGTAAGCTACAAAGATCAGTTAGTGTGTGTTTTAATTACCGACTGTGTCATCTGTGTCCGCCCTCGCGTTTTTTTTTGTTGTTTCCGGTCTGGTTCCGGTTCTGGTTCTGGCTCTGGCTTTGATTCCGGCTCTCGCTCTGGCCTTGATTTCGGGGCTTTTTTTTCTTTCTCCCTTCCACGACCCATTTACAATCTTGGCTGCTAGCCTACTGCACACGCCCATTCGTGACTTGCTCCATGCCAAAACCCAGTGCCACGCGATGTTAAACTCTCTGTCCGACTAGACTCGATATTCCATGGCGTGGCCATGCATAATTAGCTGTAGCCTGTTATCAGCTTATTCCTCGCTAACTACTTTGTAGCTTGTAGGAGCCACGCCACGCACTAGCGTAGGCCGTCCCGACAGACGTAACTGCCTGCGCAACGAACTGTGCGTGCGTGCATATGGGGTGACCTATTGGAACAATGTACCGGACCTTACCTAGGTAAGTACCTACGGTTGATAAACAGGCAAAAAAAGTAAGGTAATCAGATGATCGAATAGACGTCTACCTCGTAAGTACCTTAGCTCCCTAGGTACGTGTACCTTAGTCGACTAATCGCATACCCGACCCAAAAACCGCCCGGGCATTCGCGTCAGTGTTTGCCATGTAATCTACCGTATCTGACTCTTCCATGGTACACAAAACAAGACCATTAGTGCTAGCCGGGGGTCGATGAAAATGTCTGGCATGGCTGGTTACCGCAGCTCGAGGTTTAATCTAAATCATGTTTAGTACCGCCTCAGCACCTTCTTCTGGCTCGGACGCAGCCCTCATAAACCAGCACTCGGCCAGCTCTTCGCCGTGAGGTGCAACGGTCCGATTGGGAGTCACGACTGCAATATAGCCCCAACGCGGGCGGGTACCTGTCATTAATGAAGCCCAATTTACTTGACGATGTACATGTCCGGCTAAGAAAGGTTCTCGACCCAGTCCCCCCTCCCAACTAGGCAAGCCATGCTACTAATACATAGTAATACTACCTACCTACCTACCTCGACCTACCAGATCTGTCAGACAGCTGCATCCCTAGGAGCCAACCGAGACAGCAACACATCCGCCTTCCATTCGGGTGAGACACCGGGTGCGCGTTCAACACCAGCGCGAGAGCAGTGCTTAGTTTGGGTCACAGATTGCCGCCCCTCGGATTAGCTCTGGTGTCACTTATTCCCAGACGAACTATCGTTCAGTGAATTGCAGGACTTCCAAACGGCACAGAGCCTGGATCCTGGTGGGCTTGCTTCCCCAGCGAGCAGGCAGCGAACCATGCACGCACCGCACCGCACCGCACAATCCCCGTCCCTCAGCGTTTGACGGGATCAGCATTACCACGAGAGGCCTGACAGACCTGGCCATCACATCGGGGTTTGCCTTGGTATGACAAATATTCGAACCCGGTCGCTACGACTAATTACGCTGGTACTCAAGTCCCTCATTCACAGTTTTTCCAAAAGGGTGAGTATTAGATGATACTAGAGTGTCGTGATCTTTGGGTGGGGGGAGGCTACCGAGATGTCCATTGATGTCGGGAGTTAATGGTCATTGGCAGTGGTCGCTTCCAGGTTATCGGTATCCAGAAAAAGGGTTGTAAAGATGCTGACTTAGCTGAGTTGTATTTGTCTCTCATGCTTGCGCCCCTCCCCCCCCCCTTTTTTTTTCTCTAAGTTGGTGGCGGCGCTGCCCAAACTCGTTCATGTCTCGAGGC
>JARHUK010001072.1:0-29244 GCA_031001725.1 Pseudopyricularia javanii
CATTACTTTTTTTTTTTTTTTTTTTTTTTTTTTCTCTCTCACAGGTTATGATATGATATGTCATTTTATCGTATAGTTTCCCTGCCGCACTCTGTCATCCCTCGTATCACTTACAGCCCGTTTTTCTAGCAATACATCTTCTAGAATCATATCCACATGTCCTACAAATCGTACATTCCTACTAAAATACCTCTTCAGCCACTTACTTGCGTCCCTAGAACCCCAGCTCAGCTGCAGCAGCCTGGCTCAAAGCATCGCCCGTGGGACGCTTGCTCTTGAGAAACGGCTTGGGCTCGTGTCGCTTGCGCTCCCCTGGGGACGCATCGCGTGCAGGCGGTTGCCTCGACGCCCGGGAGCGCTTGTGGAACTGCAGCTTGGGCTCCTGCCGCTCGCGATCCTCGTAGACCGAGTCCATAAATTTCTGCAACTCGACGCGGCAGTCCTTGACCCACTTCAGGTCCGACTGGTCCGACAGCAGCTTCTGGTTCATGATCTTGTCGGCGAACGAGATCATGCGCCGCGCCGTCGCCGCCACCTCCCTGCGCTCGTTGTACTGCACCTCGGCCGGCGCCCCCCGCGAGGTCCCCAGGCCCTCGATGGCCTTCCTGATTGGGGCCCAGAGCCGCCGCAGGCCGTGGAGGTACTGCCTGCCCATCTCGTCCTGGAGCTTCTGCACGTGGAGCTCGCCGAACCGGCGCTTGGCGCGCTCCTCGTTGCCCGCCACCGCCTGCAGGTAGTACCGCATCGTCAGGCCGTCGAGAGTGCCGAGCGCCTCGATGGTGCGCTCCAGGATCAGGTCGGCACTGGCCATGGCCGACTCGTTCAGGTTGTCCCTGACGCAGGCGCCCAGGGCGACGCGCGCCGTGCTGGCCCGGATGAACTCGCGGGGCATCTGGGTGAAGTACTCGGCGGCCTTGCCGCTGGCCCTGCCGACCCAAAGCGTCCGGAGGAGCCGGAACCATACCTCGGTGTCGGCCTCGACGCCGTGCTCCTTGACGAAAACGTCAAAGTACCGCGGGGCCAGGGACGTCTGTCTCGTGGTGCCCAGGGCCTCTAGCACCATGGAGAGCGTGTTGTTGCCCGGCGTCGCAAAGTTGGGCCCCTTGTTTGGCCGCGATTTTTTGACGGCCTGCGGTCCCTTTGCGGGCGGCGCGGCTTCTTTCGGCAACGCCGGCTTGTCCAGCCTGGGGATGTTCATGGTCTGCTCGACGAGCGACAAAATCTCCATGTTGGCATTGTGGTCGCCGCTCTTGAGGATCCTGCCCATGGCGCACACGAGGCCCTCGTCCACCAGCAGCTTGCCCGCCCTCCATTTGGAGATGATCTCCTCCCAGATGCCCTTGGCCCGCTGGATCGAGACCTCGACCTCGCGGGTGCTGGCCTCGTCCCGCTCATCCTTGCCCAGGCCCGCGAACTCCGGCGCCCGGGAGGACGGGTTCGTCCTGACGCGGAGCGCGTTGAGTATGGTGGTGTAGGTGATGGTGTCGGACCTAGCGTCGCTCCCCTCGGCGGACTGCAGGATGCTGAAGAGCGCCTCCTGGTCGCCGGCGCGCGAGCACACCTTGAGCACGGCGTTGAGGTGTTTGGTGTTGGGCCTGAGCCTGTCGGAGCGCAGCAGAACGTGGTAGAGCTTGACCGCCTCGGCGACAGCAAGCTTCGGGTGGTCCGAGGCGGCGAGGCCGTCGAACATGATCGTGTACGTCTGCGCGTTCGGGGTCTGTCCGCGCTTCTTGGCCTGTTTCCGTCCCACATTCAGCGTTAGCCATTTCCTAATTCGGCGCATCCTGACAAGGGGAGGAGGGGGGAGGGGTTAGTCATACCTCATTGTAGAGCTTGAGCGCCGCGCTCGCGCGCTGCCGGCCCAGGAGGTACCCTATGAGGTGGTTCCAGGCGACCATGTAGTCCTGGCCGTTCTTGGAGACCTTGCGCACGAGGTGAAGGGTCTCGTCAAAGGCGTCCCTCTTCTGCAGCGCCCCCTCGACATACTTGGCGATCTTGAAGCGGTCGTCGCCGAGGAACTTGAGGTGTGTGTGCACAACGAGATCCAGCCGTTTTGTAGACGACGCGTCCTTGTCGTCTTTGATAGCCTGCCGCGCCTGCGTTGCGTCGATGGCCTTGCCGTCCCTGACTTGTGATTGCGAGCCCGGTGCGCTGTAGACTCCAGACGCGCGGCTGGGAGCGAGTTGGCTAAGGGGTCGGATGCCGAGCAGTGAGCGACCTGCGCTTCTTGCGCAAGCTCTGCAAAGTGTCATTTCTCTGAGCAACTCGGGGGTGATAAGGCCTCTTGTCGCTTTGGTGCGGAGTGGGCGGCCGACGCTGTTGGGGACTTGATTTCTAGAAGAAAATGAGACCCTGGTCGCCTACTTTTTCAGTATCGATAAGCCAGCAATAATAGTACATAGTAGCACTATTAGTATACTGATCTTAATCGCAGTAGACAGCGCGCCTTCATTTTCCCGACGAGTAAATAATTATACCAAGACCCATCAGAGAAACAAATACTACCAACATATCGTAGGTATGCTGCTTTATCATCAATGCTTTACCTCCCTACTACTTACCCATAGCCTATCTGCTCAAGCTCAGAAAATCAACCATCATCAGATCCGCAGGCCCGCGTAGTGAATGAATTTCACCATCCCGCCGATGAGATAATCTAGGCAAAATGACGTCTATCTTAACATTAACCCTCATGACTGCTACTGCGATGTATCCATGACATCCGGGCCCGACGGCGCACCCCCAAAGACCAGGGCCGCAAGCTTCTCCTTCGCCGCCGCCAGCTTCTCCGCCTTCCACTTCTCAATCTCGGCCCGCAGCTCGTCGCACGGCACGACGTCCTCGATGGTCATCGGCTGCCGCGTGAAGGGGTCTTTGGGGTCAGAGAGCAGGTGCTGCATGATGGTCGACCGGTCCACAACGTTGCCCGACGGCAGCCGCACGGGGTCCTTCATCAGGTCGCTCATGAGCGGGTCCTCGTACTCAGACGGGATCTCGCCAAAGTCTTGCTCCGCCTGGTCCGCGATCTCCTTGGCGGACGCCACCTTGGTCGTCAGCTGCGCCCACCTGGCGAGCTTCTCGGGTTCCACGAACGCCTTGGTGGACATGATGCGCGACGCCGCCGAGAACACCTCTGGCTTGTATGACCGCCCGTCACCCGCCACCGCCTCGACGAATGACGCCTTGCCCCCCAGATTCAGGTATATATCCGTAATATCGGTGAGTAGCGTCTTGGGCTGAAACCGGTACTTTTGTGGGTTCTCGACGATCAGCCTGCTCGACTTGGGGCCCACCAAAAGCTCCAAGTTGTAATCCAGCATGCCTGCCAGTCGCTGGACAATCTCAGGCATCGTGAAGGCGTCGTCGAGCGTCTCGGTAAAGAGCTTCATCATGGCGACAGTCTGGTTTGTGAGGTGCATGTACGAGGTGGCATGGCCCTCTATGGTCTGCAGCTCGTCCTGCTTCTGCCGCTTCTCCTCCTCCGACATGCCGCTCGCCTCCTTGAGCTCCACCTGAAGCTCATGTATCTTTTGGAACTTGGTCAATGCTTCATCAAGCACATAAGTCGCGTCGTTGAGCAGCATGTTTACAAACTGCACAAAGAAAGCCTTGTTGACCTTGCTCTGCTCTCTGAGCTGCCTTGAGTAGTGGGGGTTGGGCCACACTTTCTGGATGACGTACGATATCTCGTATCGAATGTTGAACTTGTCGTAGAATGCAGAGTTGGCCCCAGTGGACTCGCACTCAATGTAAAATTTCATCAAAGCGTGAAGGAGATGCTCGTTGGCGAACTTGGAGCCCATCAACACGTCCGTCATCACGCCGCTCTTCCAGTGGCGGAAGAACTGAGTGACCCCAAAGTAGAGCAGCGTGACGAGCGCTGCCTTCATGTAAGGGTTTCTTATGTAGGTCGAAGACTCCAGGAGGGTAACACATAGCACTGTAAGCTCTTCACCGACAGCCGAGAGAAGTATTTGAGGCATCGTGCTGATGAATGTCAGTGGAGTGGACTTGAGTTTGACGCACGCAAGCACGGAGCTTCGTTGCTGGACTCACTTGAAGACGAATTTGAAGTTGTCCAATACAATCTGCAGCGTATACTCTGGGAGGCAAGAGAAAACCTCAGGAGGTGGAGTCGGAAGCGGTAAACTTTGTAGAATGTCAGCGACTTGTGTTCATACACGGCAACGGCAGGTTCACATACTTAAGCCCCTTTTCTGGGGTATAGTCAGTTGCGGTTGCGACTCGGAGCAGCCAGACGGTGGCATATCTCATAAAGGTCAGCGATTTCGCCTGCATCTTCTCATCGCTCAAGGCACCGACAGTCGCATGCTTCATCGCAACACTTGTCTCCAACGCCTCTCGATAGCGGGCGGTACGGGTATCAAAGGCCGCGAGCTGGGCCGGATGCTGTGAGATAGACGGTTAGCCACATTGTCGGACGCAAGATCGTACTCCAATTACACGTAATGGCCCTTTGGGTGGCGGGGGACCTACGTTGATATAACGGTTTCGCTCCGACTCGAAAGCTTCAATGTTTCTTCTAAAGTTCTGGATTGCCCGGTCAATCGTCTTCATCTTCTCGCTAATCGCCTGTGATCCGTAGTTGTGTGCAGCCAATCCGAGGAAGAATATCTCGGAAATGAAGTTGTTGGTCCCCTCGGCTTGCTTTGCGTAAAAGGCATCGGACTGCTGCTGGTCGGCGTTGAGCTTGGTCTCCTCCTTGATGTCCACGCGAGGGTTCCTGCGCAGGTAGTCAATGTCTATGCGGCTGATCTTGGAGAAGGTGCTGTCCATGAAGGGCTGGCAGAGCTCGTTGACGACAAAGGTCACGTTGAGCATGAAGCCGTCTGAGGAGACCTCCTTGGGGTCGAACTGCATCGCCCGACGCTTGTGGTTGGAGTTCACCACGTGAGCGAACCAATCAAGGACGCGACCTCGGACCTCCTCGTTTGCCCGGACAAAGTTGTTGACAACAGACATCAGGTCGAACTGATGCGCCGATAGCGTCACTTGTACTGCGTTCTGGGCATTGCGTATCGCGCCATCGTTCATGTTCTCTGGGTTCGGGAAATAGGATTTGGCCATGTCGCCCTGGAGCGGGGAAAGACGGAAGAAGGGTCCAAATATCGTGTCCAGCTCGATGGTCGGCGCAGGTGCTTCCTTGTTGACGAAGCGCTCGCTCCTGACCAGAGCCTGCATGATTTCCTTGTACTTGGAGAACATTACCAAGACCTGGTGCAGTTTGTTTTTAGTCAAATGCCCCAACTATACAATATAGCAAACGTCTTGGTGGGTGAATAATCCTACGTTCATAGATCGTCTGTAGTCGTCGACCAGTGTCATCTTGGCAACTTTGCTACTGATGTCGACCATTGCGGAGACGAGAATCTCCGAACAAGACTCATCCTCGTCGAACCGTGATACGAGCTCTGAAAGGAACTCTAAACACACACCGGTGTCGCTGTCCATCCCCTTTAGCAGGTACGGCACGAGCGTGTCATGCTTGGGGTTTTCCTCGCGTCTGAAGAGTTTTGGTACACCAACAGGTCAGCTAGCGTACGACGAACGGGGATTTCGGCTGAGCGTCAGGCTACAGCCCAGCAGCGAGTATATGGTGACGACGAACCCGAACAAGTCAGGGACCGTCAGCGCAAACAGAGCGTTGCTCATGCATAGCCGCCTAGCCTCCTTCACCAACTCTGTCTTCTCCGGCCGAGGATCACGCTGCATAGCCGGCGACTTTGAGAACCGGAGTATTCTCTTCCAGCAGGGCAACAGGTAGTCGAGCAGGGGCTTGTCGCGAGGAAAGGCAGACGCGGCCTCGAGCAAGGCCCCATCCAGTGCCTCCTTGGAGAGCAGAGGCGCCCGGTCCTTGCTCTCAGCACTGTTTCCATCTTGTTCCAGCTCGGCTGCCGTATTTGGAAGATACGTGAGCGGGTGGCCGGCCGCATCGGCCTTTTGGTTTGGGTCCAGGGTTATCCTGAAGAAGAAGGACGTGGTCTTGTCCGCCCATTCCTCAAACGACTCCTGCTTCTGGATCTTCTGTGGTCGGACTGCGGGCATATCAATATCGACTCTTGATCTTTTGGGTATGTTGACGCCCAGAGGATCAATACCTTGTGCTTCCGGTTTCTCCACTGTTGTCTTCGCGGCAGGTTGGACCCTTGGGGGCGCAGGAGCGGCGGCGGCGGCGGCGGGTGGCGGGGTTGCGGAAGTGGCCTCGAGGGGTGGCCTGGTTTCGTTCGTTTGCGACGGCGACACCGCCGAGGGCGTCTCGTTTGTGGGCTTTGGCGAATCGCCCTCCCTGATCTCGGAATTGCTCCCTGCTGCTGCCGATGCGGAGGGGGATGAGGTTGCTGAGCCGCCCAGTTTCGCCAGGCGCCGCGCGCGCATCTGGAGGCATCGTAGAAGACATCAGCTTGGGGTGGGAATGCCTCCGAAAAGCTCACAATCGGGAACCCACCTGCTCTGCGGGCGGCAGAGTTGGCTCTGGCTCCTGCTCGTCGGGACCCATTTTAACAGAGGCGAATGACGATATCTGAGGGTAGGCTTTTCGCTGTGGAAGAGAGGGTCGTTTGCAGCGTTGTGGGAGGCTCAAGACACTAGCTGTGGAAGGGCAGCTATCAGTCGTAAAGAGTCGTGTCGTTTGCCAGCCGATGAGTCTTTTTGAGTTGAACGAGCTTCTAGAAAAGGAACGGTTCGGCCAGGCTGATTGGAACTAATGTCTTCAACGGCGGGCAAACAAGGGGAGCTTGTCGGACGTACGTCCCTTGGCTGTATGTTCCCCACCACCTGTGCATTACTGTAGAGTCGATAAAGTGGGGCCAAGCAGTTTTATAAGAGGAAACAATTGCCATTTGTCAGAAGAGGGGCGATGTTTTGTCTCCGAGATTCCGTTTAGACTCGATTGAGTTGGCCAACGTTGAATCAGACGAGGAGAGTATTGATAACCGGTGAGCCGGTGTTTAGTATTTGGTGTATCATTTGTTTTGTATCTGTATTAATGTCTCCTCACCCAAACTCCTCCCCTCAACTTTTGGCTGCAAAATCCCACCCCCAAAGACGTGAGATATATCATTGCATCAGTCTGTGAACCATTCCAGTTTACGCCACGAGTTATCATGAAAATCATGATAAGTAGAAAGAGAGGGAAAAAACAAGAAAATCATGTACTCGTGGATCGTTCGTCATCATATACATAAAAGAAATGGCAAAGTGTGAAAAAAAGAGTAAGCCTGGCCGGCTCTAATGTGATAGCGAGCCAGGATAAGACCAGGAAACAGGTGGCCTTCCATACATCAAAGGCGTGGAGGGGTGATGGCAGCCGGATACAGTGGCCCATAATCGAAGGCCCTATAGTTGGCACCTGCATCTTGGCCGCTTGAGCTGGATTCCGGCGCAGCTGGCATAGTGTCGCTTCCGACAGAGGGCACAGCATTTGAAGCCGCGCCGCCGTTCAGACGATTGACATTGCCGCTGTACATGGACTTTTGGCGGGCGATGACGAATCGCAGATCCATGCCAATGCCAGAAATGGCCGTTCGCAGCTCCGTCAGCTGATCCTGCACCGGCAGAATCTCGTTTACGAGCATCTGACTTTGCCGTGCATCCTGCTCAGCCAAACGACGTTGTAAGTTTTCCACACGCTCCTCGCAGCTCGTTAGGCCCGCGAGTATAAAGCCGTGTGCGTCGTTCTGCGTGCTGTCCCCGATGTGTGCCCACTGATCCCTCGCGGTGTTTTCTCTACCTCCCGACGAAGTACCGGCATCTGTATGTTGAGACGCAAAAGGGCCACGCCTGGTAGAACCACCAGGACCTTCAGCAGGTGATAGGCCCGATGGGCCTGCTGATCTAGAGGCATTGATGGCATTGCTACGGGAGCTGACCGGGTGTAGGTTGGCGGTTCGCTCTGTCAAATCTTGGATAACCATCTCTTGACGTTGAAGCATCACCTGCTGAGCCTGTGCCACATCCTGCAACGACACAATTTCCCTTCGAAAGTTCTGCTCCATTCGTGCGACAGCGCCAAATACGCAGCCGTGCTCATGTTCGGCGAGGAGTCCGCGCTTTGCTACATGTGGACATCCGGCGGTGGCATGCGTGCACGGCCTCACAATATCTGGGCAGTCTTGCTGCAAGTGGACGGCATATCGATGCTGCGGGATGAGGGCGCAGCAGTGCTCGCAGTCCCTGGGGGTACCGGTACATTCGCTTTCGCAATGCTCGTCGGCGTCGGCGGCCTCGATGAGGTTGAAACACTGAGGGCACTGGACCATCATATGTTTGCAGCCATGTCCAAAGTCCATCCGGGTGACCAGCTGGCGACAAGACGGGCGAGAACAGGGCACCTTGGTGTACTGGCAGTCTTTCTCGTAGTGCTGCTGTATCGTCCCTCGCGATTCGACCTTGCCGCAGCGTCTGTTTGGGCAGCGGACCTGCAGCTCATCCAGAAGGTTTTGTATGATGCGCGGGGCCGTTTTCGCAGGGAAGCGACCGCGTTCAATGTCTCTTGCGAAGGACTTGCGATCCAGAGGGCAACATTTGTTGCTATGCTCGAGAAGCCCGTCGAAGCACTCGGAGCAGAAGACATGGCCACATCTCGTGACGACTGGCAGGACCAAGGGAGCCTGACAAATAGGGCACCATAGATTCTGGCTAACATCCCCTACGTATTCAAGAGCAGGCCAGTCCAGCCTTGGAGGCAGCACAATCGGCTCGCGCGGGGGAGAAGGCGGTGGCTCTGGCCTGTCGTCGTCTATGAGTACCCGGTTTGGATTGGTGACACTCTCGTCATCGTGCAGGTACAATTCCATAGGAGTGCCATCGTGGTCTACACGGCTGGGGCTGGCGGGGCTGGCGGGGGTATCCTCGGCACCATGATAACCGGGCTGCAGGCCATGTCGTATGCCGGACCCAGGCGGCAAAAGACCTTCCTCGGGGGTGTTTGGTGGCGGCATTGTGATGGGTTTTTTTTTCGGTATGCCTGTGTCGAGTAGACACGTTGAGTAAAGGATTGCAAGTGCCACTAGGTGGTCAGTCTAGCGAGACTCTCATGAAGTGGGGAGAGGAGCTCGACACGGTGGTGATTCCCGCGAGGGGATTGCAAAGCGACCGTGAACCGACCCGTAAATTGGCGATGATAGAAGGGAACGCGTCGCCTCCCATAGACAGTATAGGACTGGCGTTACAATGCCGACAAAGACGCTGGCCTGGCGCTGCCAGCCAGCTCTGGCAAAGTATCAAAGCCTGAGGAAGAGAAGGCTCGAAGATGATATCGAAACGGAATACCGACTGCGATAGCCCGAGAGCGAGGCTACTGAGATGCGGGCGGGCGTAGTTTCTTTCTCTGATGTGAGCTTGTCAAGCTCGGACGAGGCCGATCGATAGGCAGGCGGTCTGGAACGGGCCTGGCGTGGGGGGAGCTGATCTTCCCCACTATTGTGGACAGAAAGCTCGATACTATTGGCCAGATTTGCACAGTTCGGCATTGATGTGCCTGGGTTCATCGTCGGAAAGTGGGGAATGAATCCAAGGTTGGTTCTGGCTTGCCACGTTCAGGAACACCCCGCGATCGCTTCATGTACGAGTTCGTTCGTACATACAGTACAGTGGTATAATTTAACCATTATATGTTTATCAGGGCACGATGCAGCAGAATACGATGGAATATTGATGACTCCCCCTGTCTCCATCCTCTAAAAAAGCAACTTGCCCTCTCAATCAAGAGCAAAACATCCGGATACACAAGGATTGTTCGTATCATAGGGGAACGAAACACTCTTTTGAATGGCTCTCAAAGGCAAGACCTGCTGGAAGAGATTTGCTGAATGTTCTAAGAAGACTGAACTCACTCTTGGAGACACTCCCGCCAATCGTCATTATGGCGACTCAGGTTCCTCCCTTTTCTACGTTGCATTTCCCCGCAAATGATATCACGGGGTTTTCTCTCCTTGGTACAGAATGCTATGTAATTAACTAATTAACTATAAGTAATTACCGTCGGGTATAATCCAGTTGCTCTGTTGTTGCCCAAAATCCAGGGGAGCTTGTCGGGCCCCGGATCTGATATCAAAGCTCGCCCCTGGATGCGCCAGGTCGTCACCGTGTAGCATTGTGTTGAAAACTCCGACATCCCTGTTTGAGTTGCGAAATGTATCCAGAAAAAAACACGCGACTTGGATTTGCTCGGTCTGAAAATAGACCGAATAGAGGATGCCCTCCACACTCCTCCCGGTCCCTCTATAGCCGCAGGTGCTTGGTGGTTTCTACTCGACAGCCGATTCTCCGCATTGGATGTCACTTACCCCGAGTTCTTTTCCAAGCCTCTACTCCCGGCTTTTGTTTCGAAACTAATATACTATGCAGTACCATGTACGCAGTCAATACCCAAACTCTTCACCATGTCATCGCTGCTCCGGTGGTCAAAGTGACGGTGGCAATAGACCCTGGGCATCCTCCCCAACTGAGTAAATGCTATGAATACAACATACTCCGATATTTGCGGACCCGGAAGGATGCCCATCCATCCCCTTGGACAGAGACCAAGGCGGCAAAGATTCTAAAACATTATCTCCTCCAATAGGCAGGCGGGTAGGTAGGTCACCCTTGACTCCCAAGTGTCTTTATAAGACTGGACCCTTCGGCTGCCCCCTGAAACCTGGCTCGTCCCAACTACCCGGCCATCCAGTCTTCAGCACCACAGCTCACACAAGCCACCCACTGGGCTTCCTAAACGGGTTCACATCTGCCACCATGAGGTTCTCATTCTTCGCCGCCGCTAGCTTTCTACTGCACACAGTCGTCGCGGCGCAGACCTACGAGCCGACGTGGGAGTCGACCGACCAGCACAACGCATCGCCCGAGTGGTTCCGGGACGCCAAATTCGGCGTTTACTGGCACTGGGGCGCCTTCACGGTGCCCCAGTACGGAAGCGAGTGGTATGGCCGCAACGTGTACCTGGCCAACACAAATGAACGCAGTTACCACACCTCGACTTACGGAGCACCGCCAGAGGAGTGGGGGTACAACAACTTCATCACCGGAAAGGAAGACGCGAAGGGCAACTGGGTTCAGTTCAAGCCCGTGCTGGCATCCGAGGGTGGCAGCTTCGACCCGGAGGCCTGGATGGAGGTAATCAAGGCCTCGGGTGCCCAGTTCGCCGGCCCCGTAGCCGAGCACCACGACGGCTTCTCCATGTGGGAGAGCAAAGTCAATGAGTGGAACTCGGTCGACATGGGTCCGAACATTGACCTGCTGAAGCTCTTTGCGGGCCTAGTTCGCGACAACGGGATGAAGTTCATGCTGGCTCTGCACCAGGCCTTCAACACCAACGGCTTCTACGAAAAGGCTCCCAAGCAGACCGACCCCAGTCTGCAGAAGCTCTTTGGCCAGCTGCCCAAGGAGGAGTCTGACAAGTTGTGGTTCGACAAGGCCGCCGAGGCCATCGACCACGTCCAGCCCGACCTCGTCTGGAACGACTTCTCCCTCGACAGCCCGGGCTACTGCCAGAACAGCGGCTTCCCCTGCAACATCGCCGAGAACCAGCGGCTCAACTATCTGGCCCACTACTTCAACGCCGGCGTCAGCTGGGGCAAGGAGGTCGTGACGACCTACAAGCACTTCGACGACGGCTTCCGCAGGACCTCGGCCGTGGCCGACTGGGAGCGCGGCGGGCCCGCCGAACTCGAGCGCCCTTACTGGCTCACCGACGACGCCATCAGCGCCTCGAGCTGGAGCTACACCGTGGGCATCAGCTACTACAACTCGACCCAGATGATCCACTCCATGCTAGACCGCGTCAGCAAGAACGGCAACATGCTCCTGAACATATCCCCCACTGCCGTCGGCGTCATTCCCGACCAACAGCAGCAGGTCCTCCGCGACATCGGCGCCTACCTCAGCCGCTACGGCGAATCGGTATACGGCACCCGCGCCTGGGACATCTACGGCGAGGGCCCGACCAAGGCCGGCGGCGGCTCCTTCACGGCCCCGCTCATGGGTACCCCCAACGACCTGCGCTTCACGCGCAACAAGGACGGCAACGTGCTCTACGCCACTATCCTCGGCTGGCCAAGCAGCGGCCAAGTGTCCATCGCGGCGCTGGGCTCCGACCGCCTCGTCGACATCTCCGGCCTGACCTCGGTCCAGCTGCTCGGCGACCAAGCCGGGAACTTTGTCGACGCCGCCGGGTTCAGCCAGGCCAGCGACGCGCTCGTCATCACCCTCCCGGCGCAGCCCGCCAGGTCGCCGGCGTACGTGCTCAAGCTCACGTTCAACGGCAAGATCCCCGTGGTGCAGCAGGCGGGCGGTGCCTCGGTGTTCACTTCGGCTGACGCCAGCGGCGCCGGCGTGTCACTCGCAAAGGGCAACTTCTCGACCGCGTGGCTGGCGGATGCGGGACTCAGCCTGGGCGACGTCCGCTTTGTGCGTGTTTCCGCTGGTGCCTCTGCCACCGTCTACACTGAGGATAACCAGGGCGGTTCGGCAACGAAGCTAGGGTCCGGAGAACACCAGCTGCCTGCCGGATCGGTTGGATCCATCGTGGTGGGCGATGCATGAGCAACAAGCGGAATTGGGGATTATATACGTTGAAACTCGTACATTTAATGAAAAAACCAAGTCTACAGAAGTAGTAACAATAGTAATTTTTTCGCCACATGGGTCGTTGTTCTTGGTGCAGACTATCTTGGCTGCTCTACCCTCCACTCAAAATGCTCATCTATCAACCTGGCCGGCACAAGCAGGGTCTGCGACCTACGCACCAAAATCTGATTCTCGGTCCACTGCCTCATCCTCGCCACCCTAGACGCCGCTCTCTTGACCACAGCCCCAAATTCCGCGTCCCACAAAGCAGCGGCGGTCGGGCGTAGCGCTAGTAGCGTGCCGTCCACATACGCTAGGCACACGCCTAGCCCCTGCAGCGTCTGGAGCACGCGGTACGGGGTGCGCGGCTCGTCATCTTCCCACGGTAAAAGCACGTCGCGCAGCGTCTTGGCCTGGAGCTGGCTTGCTGCCTGCCCGTCCGTGCTGTGCCTTTGCGCAAAGGGCTGCATCTCGCCGCGGGCCGTCTCGGCGAGCCGCTCGAGCACCTTGAACCCGCACTGGATCTCGGCGTTGTGCACCAGCCGGGGATGATGTGGGAGTATATCTCCGACAGCTGGGAAATGCAGTCGAGGGACCGGCCCAGCCAGTACCTGAGGTGGCTCTCACGCCCGGCGAGGCCATCCAATCAGACCTCGGATTAGGTTGATATTGTTGATTTGGCAAGCGCTTGTAGTTTGCTGGTTAGACTGGTATACCCCCTGAAGTGCGGTCGATAGCAGCCTGGGTGCCTGGCCAAATATGAATGCGGCAGCCTCGATTTCCACAGCCGGTACTCCCGTGACTTTCTCGACGTGCTTGGGACTGTAGTGCCCGACCGTCTCCCTCAGCTCAGGCATACCTATGGTATGCTTAGAAATGAATTCGCCATCCAGCCAGTCGTTCTCCAAAATCATATGCTGAATACCATTGAGAAAGACCAGATTAGTTCCGATCTTTGGGACCAAGTGAAGTGTTGACTTTCTGGCAACCTCAGAGCGCCTCCGGTCGACAACTATCAGCTTCGGGGGATGAGGGCCTTCTAGGCGGTCGAGGATGCGAGACCAGACAACTATCTGTGTAGCTGACATGTTATGATCAATCAGAAAAATGCAATCAGTGTAGTCGATGTCTGTATAGGAAGCAGCCTGGCCGTTAGGCCCAAAAGACTCCCTCATCGCAGCTGTAGCTGTTGCCGTGCAAAGCCTCGTATTACCATCCCTGACAGTAAGGTCATTAGTCTTGATTTCTATCCGTCCAAAAGCATTCGTGCAGGCTTGGGGCCGTACATATGTAGCGTACTCACACCAGCCTTGCCGACCACCACCAGAGCGTAATACTCCTCTAGGAACAGCTGACCAGATGTATAAAACAAAATGCCATAGTTGGTGAGAGCCGAGCCGAGCATCTTGGATCGTCTCACTATAAGGTCCATGGCTCCATGGCTTCGTCCCGGCTGGCCCGCTGCAGGAGTCCCCACTTGCGAATCAACAGGTGCGTGAGACGATCTTTGCTATGAATCGATTTCCACCTGCAGAAAGAAATCGGTTATCATGAGCTAACAAGGGGCTAGAGGAAGGAAGAACAACAGAGACTGCTGGATGCGAAGGAAGTTACCCATGAAGCCCCTTGGGGCATAATCGACCCTTGTTAACACGGTCTGTCGCCCGCCGTCGCACACCCACCACCCGTCCCTGCTTGACCCCAATGTCAATTCCGCGTCCGTTGCTAAAAGTAATACAAAGAAAAGTCAAATTTCGAGGCAAGCAACTGTGAAAAGATCGATGCGGTCGTTCTCACTTGCAGAGAACGCAGGCGCTCTGCACCCATTTCTCAGGCTCCTCTTCCCACGCATAGTCAACCCTTGCTGGCCATTCGTGCTTGTAGGGTGCCCGTGGACCCCATATATCCTCTATAGAGTCACGGCTCTGGTACTTTGGACACAGTTGCTCACTCATCATATCAGCTTGGGTAGGCTGGCAATGTGACTAAAGTGAACAAATAGACAGTGGATGGGGCAGGTAGCCAAACTGGACAGAAAGACAGGCCAAGAAATCAAACTTATACATCACTTTTTGGAAGCTCCAAATATGGATTTTAGTGATGGCTAATCGATGTCACTCGCGTTTCTTCTACCGGTGGACTCATACGGATCAGTTATGGGAGCCGTCACAAAAGGGGCATTTCCGCGGATATTCGAGTGTGGGCTAGTTAAGCCAAAAGAAAAACAAGAGGAAAGCTTGGTTTAAAGTTGCAGGGAAATCCCACTCTGGTGATCTAACCCATTGTCGTTGGCTGATCACTGAGAAGTAATTCTATCATATTATTTTCCGTCCACTGCTGGTGCAAGTGAACTTTTATTCGACTACCTGAGCCAAAGAGGCGCTGATAAGATGGAAACTTCTTACGCCGCTGCGATCAAGCTGGTTCAGCGAGACAAATCCAAGGGAATAAACCGTGTTGAAGTGGTTTCATTGCTTGAGGCTGTCAACCGCGTTGCCGGCATGACTACTGCAGCCCCCTTACAACGCCCGAGTTTGATAGCTCGGCAATGGAAGGCTATGCCATGAGCTCCACGCAACGATCGCTGCTACACCTAAGTCTCCCTCAGTCTTTCGAATAAAAGGGACAATAGCTGCTGGCGATGAGCCCAACGCCCGGGCCACAAAATCAACAAACGAGCCCGGTGTGGCCGGAACTTGCGTGTAGATCATGACAGGAGGAATGTTTCCGGAGCCAAGCCCAGGTGAACCAGAGCTAGATGCCTGTGTCAAAATGGAAGACACCTTGGTCATATCACCGCTGGAATCTTGCGGCACAGCGAAATCGTCAGCTCTGGGAAGAGCGAGGTACATCGCCGTGGTCATGTCGATACCAGAGTACGCAAACCGTCGTTTTGCGGGCGAAGATATCCGTGAGGGGGGACCTTGTGCTTCAGGCTGGCCAAAGAATAGCCGCATCGCACCTCATGCCCTTGGCTGCTGTAGGAGTACAGTCAATCACCGTGTCAAAGGTGGGGATGCACAGGAGCAGAGTTCAGTAACTCAAAAGGCAGAGGAGAGGGACCGCTTCCACCCTGGACGTCTGGAGACTACAATAAGAGGAGAGAACGTAGTGGTTGAGGTAGGAAAGGCTCAGGGACCTGCAAAGTTGTGGCTGTTTGTTGAAGCCAACCGTTGGATCCACCTGGAAAAAGGAGTGCAGTACCGACGAGGTGATATGGTAGAATGCTATCCAATGGCGCAGAAGGATGTGTTGTGGGCTTCCATTTCTTTGTCAGGAGGTTCGGCTAGCAAATAGATTGATGTTACTGGATCTCCAAATGTGCAGGACTGCGTCCCACTCTTCTCTTGTGTTGCAATTGAAGAGAGGATCCAAGTAGACAGACGAGCTTGGGATGGACTTGATTGATGTCTTGATTCAGGGGCAAGGCTGTCATTCGGGGGTCCACGAGAAGCCTGAGGCGGGGGCGAAGGCTTTTGACTTCTGGATTCAAGTCCTCCACTGCGCGTAGCCGACGGTCTAGAATCGAGTCGTGGGCGAGTGAGACAAAAACACCATCTGAATCTGGACAAGCGCCTTGAAGAATCTCGGTGATTTGAAGATACAATGGCCGGGAATCAGGTAGTGTGAGGAGGTGCTTGGGCGAACCCATGCGCGTCGCCTTGCCGCCTGCGAGAAGCAAAGGCTTCACACAGCCAG
Source organism: Pseudopyricularia javanii (assembly GCA_031001725.1). Classification (NCBI taxonomy): domain Eukaryota; kingdom Fungi; phylum Ascomycota; class Sordariomycetes; order Magnaporthales; family Pyriculariaceae; genus Pseudopyricularia; species Pseudopyricularia javanii. Next base: position 16,285 of record JARHUK010001072.1, read on the forward strand.
AGTTTGATATCTGCTCTGGTATCATCTGGTCTTGTTGGTACTGTAATTCTGGATATAGATCGGGTTGCAAGGTCTGACGGGGGTGTTTTCCGGCCGGTTGGTGTGTTGGTGTGGGTGTGATGATGAGGAAATTAAGAACGTACGTTAAGCGCGATTCCTAATACTACGAGGTGCATTCTCACAGTGCAGCTCGCCTTTATTTACCTTTAATTTTATTCTATCCTAAAAGCAAGCAAGCAGGTTAAGTCCATTATTCTCTCGTTCTTTCCATTTCCAAGTAACATGTCAGATATGGAAGGAATGCAGCTTTGCTTCCCCACAACACCTATTCATCATTCGGAAAGAACAACCCGCCAGCCTTACTGCCAGTTGTTCACACGCAATTTCAATGGAGGGAAATTGCATGCATGAATTGTCTTGACTGGGCGGTTACAGTAAATATCTGACGCATACCCCACAACCGTCAGCGCCTAAAGGCATCACCCGGTCTGGTCACATTTATAATGTCCACCTACAGGACCCTAAGATGAGACCCCGGAGCACAAGACGCGCCCAGAAGACTGGTAGCCGACTTAATATCTTATTGCCATGCAATGCTCCTGGTCTCTTACTGCATGGAAAAATGACGATGTAAGCAAGCCGCATGCATGACCGCCCCCAACAACCCACACATCACAATCACATCATCCACACTTTTTTCCCAGTTCATTTAGATTGAAATGAAAGCTGTTGCAGCCTTACCTCCAGTGCGGGAGAAGTGAGGCTCAACCGGATATGCGGCTTACTGAGTACATGTCCATCAGGATCAGAGCTAGCAAGTATCCTTCGTAGCCTGACCAACGTAGACGCCGGCCTATCTTGACCCCTGGAGATGCCGGGAGCCAAGCGCAGGATGCCTCAACGGGGGTGATGTATAAAAATGGTATATATACGTAACTTATCCATGGAATGTCGCATGCTCCAGTGCTCACTTCCCCTTCGTTGTTGCAAGGCAAGAGCACGTTGACATACCAATCTCAGAAACAAGACTTGAACACATCACAGCCAAGGCCAGAGTTGCGATCACTGCTGCATGTATAGTGCCATGGAAGACAGCAACATGAATCAAATCACCCCTCGACCAAACAGGGACTACGGCAAGGCGCCGCAAGAGCACATCTCGGAATTCTGGGGTGCGTTCCTGACCAAGAAGCCGGGCAAAGCGACCTCCATTTTTCCGCGGAGTCTCTACCGGAGCCTCCTACCCCTAGAGACTCCACCGCCGTCAAACTCGACACGGAATGCGGCAGAGTCCTATGAGGCCGCCGCCCGCGATTGTCGTGAGCGCGTTAAGCGCGTGGTTCGCGAGGCCGTCCGCACAAACGAGAAGTTCTCCGACCCAGAGTTTGACCTGGCCACAGACCTGGACACGGACTACTCCTGCAACTGCCCCCGCAACACCCTCAATGGTCTTAACAATGGTCTTAACGGCATCAACGAATCCACCCCGTACTCGGTCCACCGCGTCGACTGGATTTTCGAAAACCCGCAGTTCACAATCAACGGGTTTGAAGCGTCCGACATCGTTCAGGGCCAAATCGGCGACTGCTGGTGGCTGGCAGCCATGGCCACGATAGCACACCGCAAGGACCTGATGGACCGTATCTGTGTTGCCCGGGACGAAGAGGTCGGCGTCTACGGCTTTGTCTTCTACCGCGATGGCGTGTGGGAGCCCGTGTTGGTTGACGACAAGCTCTACTTGACCAAAGAAGATTATAGTGACGACCATGACCCCACGGGCAAAAAGACACTCGAATGGCGTCAAGGGTCAGTAGCCAGTTGGCAAACTCCCGACTAGCAGACCCCTTGGAACATCCCACTTACATCACTTGTGCTCAACCAGAAACCAAACCGGCTCGAAGGCACTCTACTTCTCCAAATGCCAAGATCAAAACGAGACGTGGCTCCCTCTCATGGAAAAGGCATATGCCAAAATCCACGGCGACTAGTTGAGTTTGCCCAATTGATACTTTTTTTCACAGCACCGCGTTTCTAATAATATCTCCGTCTTTTCCAAACAGCCAAGCTATCGATGGCGGATGGGCGGGCGAGGCAGTCGAGGACATGACAGGCGGTGTCACGGCCGATCTGGCTACCAGCTCTGTCCTGAACAAGGACAAGCTCTGGCGTGAACTGTCCAGCAAAGATGGAGAGTTTGTCTTTGCACTAAGTTCTCGTTCTAGTAACAGTGATGGCTTGTATGGTGGCCATGCCTACTCCATTCTCCAAGCCATAGAGGCGACTGGAGAGGACGGCCAAAAGCTGAGGCTCGTACAAGTCAGGTGAGTTACGAGACAACACCCCCAAAATGGAGTTGAAGTCTCCCAGGAGAACGGCGGCTTACTTGTCAACAAAACCTTCTAGAAACCCCTGGGGCGAAAGTGAGTGGAACGGACCATGGTCAGACGGCTCCAAGGAGTGGACTCCTTACTGGATGAAGAAGCTCGGTCACACTTTTGGCGACGATGGTATCTTTTGGATGACCTACCGTGATATGCTCGAGAAGTTTTCCAAAATCTCCCGCACTCGAATTTTCGACAAGGCTTGGACCATTGTTCAACAGTGGGCCACGTTAAACATTTCCTGGGTTACCGGCTACTCGCAGTCCAAGTTTGTGCTCGAGGTAAGACGGCCCTTCTTTTTATTGTCTGCAACAAAAGCGAAATAATCCTAACTGAAAGCTCCTCCACAGATCAAAGAAGGTGGCATAGTCGTCATTACCTTGGCCCAGCTGGATGACCGCTACTTTCAAGGTCTGGAAGGCCAGTACACGTTTTCGCTGCATTTTGTGCTGCAAGCAGAGGGCGACAAGACTGGAGAACACATCTGCCGCGTCCGTACTGGAATCCACAACGGCGACCGTTCAGTGTCTTGCGAGGTAGAGCTCAAAGCCGGCCGCTACGAGGTCATTCCCAAGATCACAGCCACCCGGGACATCGGAAAGCCCATGATCGAGGACATCGTCGAGCAAGCGGCCAAGTCCAACCCGCAGAAGCTGCGCCAGATCGGAATGCAGTATGACCTGGCCCACGCAAAGGCTGGCATAACTGACGAAGACCTTGCATTGCACACCAAGGCTGAGAAGACCAGAGAGAAAGAGGAGAAGGAAAAAGCCAAGCGCAAGGCGGCCATTGCCAAGGCCAAGGAGAAGCGTAGGCGCGAGCTACTTAAGAAGCAGGAAAAGGCCGCTGCTAAGAAGGCAAAGAAGGAGGCAAAGAAAGCACAGAAAGAGGCAAAGATGGCACAGAAGGAAGCCAAGGAAGCGGAGGAGAAGTCCAAAGCGGAGAAGGGACCGGCTAGCGCCGAAAAAGACGGCGAGGCAACCCAAACCCAAACCACGACGATCAAAAAGGAGCCTGACGTGGGACAGGGGGATGGGGCAGGCAAGATCAAAGAAGAAGATGGCGAGAAGAAGACCGAAGCAAGCAGCGACCCGGTCAAGCTGGAGCCTGGTGCCGAAACGGAGAAGGTCGAGGTCAAGGAGGAAGCGGGCAAAGAAGGAAGCCCGACGAAATGCAAGACTTGCGAAGAGCGAGAGCTTAAGGCTGCGAAGGAAGAAGAGAACGAGGATGAGGACACTGACAAGGACGACTCTGACGACGAAGATTACGACGATAGCAGCGATAGCGACAACGAGAGCGTTTACTGCGACGTTAAAGAACACCCTGGGCCATGGAATGCGGTAAGTTTGCCTTCCTTCTTATTACTGATCTGGATTCTGGTATCCAATTGTAGCTGACATGAATCTCTCGATCTAAACAGGTCTGCGTCGTCGCTCTCCGGGTCTACTCGCAATGTTCGGCTGTTTCGGTCAAGCTTGCAGAGGCCAAGGACGCGGAGGAGGGGGCATCGCTCTCTGTGGATTCGACGCCAGCGGGAGCGACCATGTGAGATGGAAGTTTGGTTGTGAATGTGACTGGCATGAAGTACAGTAGCTGCATGTGTGCTGTACCAAGGCTCTGCAGCTAATTACAGTAGCGTAGCAACAAATTGGCGCAAATAAATGGAATTCAAACCAGCCAAAGATCAATTGCCCGGCGATAAATTGCCGCCGCTCGGTGAAAGGCGGAGCTGACGATTTTAGCGAGGAGCCCCTCGGCTTAAAGCTGGTCCAGCCCCGCTCGCAAACTTGCATTGTCCAAAGCTATTGGCGGCAGGCGAATCAGCCATGAAGCTCGAGGAATTGAATGCTCACGCGAGCCCATCCCCGATTGCAATTGCCATGTACACTGACGTGCTCTGCATAATCCGACCCGTTCAATCAGACGATACCGAGATCACGGCTATTATTCCAACACGAAGCACACGGCCGTGTGGTCGCATCGTCGAGCAATTGATACGATCGAATTCCTGTTCCTTCCGTCCCCGACCGCCGCGAATCGACAGAGACGCCGCCGCCCTGCCCTGCAACGAGCCGCCAGCAGCCACCTGGGTGCGGATGGGCCGCGTGCGCATCCGAGAAGGCTCCTGCTTCGACGTGCCGTTCCCTGCGCAACGCCGGCCTGATCTGCGTCCAATGGGACCCGGCTTCGGTTCCCTCGACCCCAGTCCAGTAACCTCCCCGGCCCAGCGCGGCACGACACAATAACCCTCATGGAGACCGGAAAGCCAAAGGCCGCCAGTTCCGGCGACGACACGGCAAAGCCCGAGGCTGAAGCCCGTCATCCGCTGAAGACGAGCCGAAGCGGCGCGCCGGAGGAGCGGGGCAAGGCTCCCAAGAAGCGGCGGAAAGTTAACCATGGTGCGCCACCGATGTTCCTTCCCCTCTCTCGTGATGATACGGCCTGCACGTAGGCTTGCTTTGTGCATTTTTTTTAATGAGTACCAAGTAGTTGTTGCTGACTCCTACGGGCACTTGCTTCGTCCTGCAGCGTGCGTATATTGCCGTAGATCTGTAGGTTATGCTGTTCTCCGCCGGCCCCGTACCCCTTACGCCGTTGCACACCCCCAATGGCTCGCTGCTGGGGAGCCGGCTGCCGTTCTGGCAGGAAGAGCATGGGGAAAAGGAGTAGGATTGGGCTAATGCTGGTCGTTTCTATGTAACTGTCAGCATATGACTTGTGATCTCGTATGTAAGGCCTTCTCCCCCGACCTGGCTGCGCGCGAGAGAAATTTTCCTTCTCACAAGGATTGCTTGATGCTGACAATGGGGTAAACTGCGCATACAGGAGCGTCCATGTACTCGGTGTATCAAGCGTAACATCGGGCACCTCTGCCACGACGAGCCGCGCGAGCACGAAACCAAACGTGCCAAGAGCGCCGCCGGGACTTCGGTCGACGATACCGAGCACCAGACGGATACCACGGCGCGCGACTCGCAGGCTGCCGCTGCTAGCTCGTTGGCGGCATACGACGCCCGGATGGACGCAGCTGGGCCGGGTCTTGACGGCAACGCCGCGGCTGCTGTGCTTGGCCAGGCAAACCCCATACTGGTGCAACAACCGCCCTTGTCTGCGGCTCGGACGAATCCGCTGGGCTCTGGGAATTTGAACAGCTGTACGTACGCTCCCATAAAGGAAGAAGATTACTCTAGGTGCGCCGTCTGGCTGTCCGGCCAGAAGTCGATCTATTATGTGGGGTGACTTTTTGACTCTGACAAAACCAATCTGGAGGTGGACAGTCACTGGGTTCTCGGATGGTTGGTTGGGTCAAAATCATTTCCACGATATGCACGGGTACCATCCGAGCTACAACATGATAACACCAGAGGTAACAAACGAGTTCAATCTCTTGAGCGATTTCCTGAACGGAAGTCTATTGGAAGATGCGTCGCTGCTGCAAGACGATCAGGCGCAAAACCTGGGCGGAGACCAGAGCGATTTAGTTTTGGCCTTGTTCAACTCCGGGGCTAGCGAGGCGATGAGCGGGCCCGAGAACAGCATGCTCCCACCGAGTGCCAAACCCTTATCAAAGGAATCGCAAGCATCGAGTGGCGACCTGGGCAAGTCGATAGTGCGACCGACCAGCACCGTCGCCATCGACAAGGCCCGCGAGTACTACCTGCAAGCGGCGGACCCGTCCGGCAACGACACGGCCGAGGAACGCATGCAGCGGCTGCTCAAGGCCAAGTACGACGCCGGGCTGCTCAAGCCATTCAACTACATCAAGGGCTACTCGCGCCTTAACACCTACCTGGACAGCCACATCGCGGCGACGTCCAAGCAAAAGATACTGCGGCAGCTCGACCGGTTCAGGCCCAAGTTCCGCGAAAAGGTGCACGCGCTGACCGACATGGAGCTCGTCTTTGTCGAGATGTGGTTCGAAAAGACCCTGATGGACTACGACAGGGTCTTTGCGAGCATGGCCATACCGGCCTGCTGCTGGCGGAGGACTGGCGAGATCTTCCGCGGGAACAAGGAGATGGCCGAGCTTATCAACGTGCCTGTGGACGACCTGAGAGATGTGAGTGTAACAACCGGATGCTGTTTCGTGCTAGACCCCTATTCCCTCGCTGTGGGATGCTGATTGTCCCTTTTTTTCTCAATTGTTGCAGGGCAAAATCGCCCTCCATGAAATCTTGACAGAAGATTCCGTTGTCAGGTACTGGGAAGAGTTTGGCACCATTGCCTTCGACCCGGCACACGACACTCTTTTAACGGCGTGCACGCTCAAGAATCCCGACGATAAGTCGAACTTGCCGGCCATCAAATGTTGCTTCTCGTTGAAGATTCGAAGAGACGACCACAAGATGTAAGCAAAGCAACGCCTCTCCCTCGCTGACCTGAAAGTGTCTGACCATGCTCATATATCCTGTTGCAGACCGAGTTTGATCGTGGGCAACTTCCTACCACACGACCCTCCGGCGGATGACTAATTTTTGCATATCGAGTTTTGTTTTTGGAGAAAAGAAAATGGAGTGCAACATTCACACGTCTGTTCTAACGAATATACCGCATGCGCAAGCTCATGATGCCCTGTCGCTCTGCACTTGACCGACAGGGCACTGCATTTTTCTGATGATTTATATTGATTTTGTCCAAGCTAGCCCTAGGAAGGCCTAGCTGCTCCAGAGATGGGGTAATGTGCTAAATAGGTGCTTACCCAACTCCGGTGGTAGTTTTTAGCAGCATATATCTGAAAAAAATTAATACCTTGCATCTGGAAGACTTGGGCTGGTGTGAATTGATATGGCTGCTACTTCGTTGTATAGTGTTTGTCTGCCTAAAATCCATGGTAGGCAGGTAGTATAGGGGTGGCTGCTTGTTTGGGCGCATCGCTCTTTCCTCGACAGTCGTTGACCATCTTTGATCGTGGAAACAGGCAAGCACGCTGGATAATCTGCGCCCAAAATACCGACTCGAAAAGACACTTCTCTGCCTGCCCAATCTGAAAACAAAGACGACGATACATGTTCCTCCAGCCACAGGGCCTGACCCTACTTAGCAAGCTCTCTGAGTTGGCCGAGCAGGCAGAGAACAGCACGTTGTGGACATTGTCGCCTCTCATCCTATGCAGTGCAAAAATGCCCACAGCAAACCCCCATAGAGGCTCAAAACAAAAGCCATCGAAACTCAGGCACTCGATCATCTGTATGCGGCCATGTACCGAATTGCTCATCTAGCATCCTCCTTGCTAACAACCACAAACAGCGATCGCAGAAGACTTGATCAAAATCTTGCCGCCGGACCGATCCCGAGATCCATCCGCAGCCGCCGCTCTCGTCGCAAGCGTCCGGAAGCATATAGAGAGCGCCTCCCAGCAGCCGCAGCCTTACAATGGCCTGTTCGGTGACTCAGAGCTCGACAGACTAGGTACCAATCTCTAGAATAGATGCACCCACTTTCGCCGGGGGCTGCTCCTCGACAAGGACGCGACCGCCACAGAACGGGGCCTGCTGCTTTCCGCTCGGGTCTTTGCTTTCCAGCTGCTGCATTTCTCGCAGTGGGAATCTCAAGCAGGCCCTACCTCACTGGTGCATCTGATGAGACTTGCCCTGAAGGCAGGGAAGTCTTGTCTAGGTACGGCTGGTGCTTGCTCGTCCACCAGCTTTTCCAAGTTGCTGACATGTCCCAGATGACGGTGATCTGGAGCTCGCCAGGACCGTCATGCAACAACTTGCACAGTACGAAGCCCAAGCGGAGAAACTGCAGCAAGAACATGAGGAAGATTCGGATGTTCAAGAATCTGCACAGTTGCGTGCAGAGTACTATGGTATCCGAGCAGTGATTGTGAGTTGAGCGATATTGCAGCTTCGGGGTTGAATCGCTAACACCAAGTTCACTAGTGTTGGCGAGAAAACCAATACGACGTTGCCGAACACATGTACACCAGGATGGAAAAGATTCTTCCATCTCTCAACTGTCGCAGCACAGAAAACTTGACCGAGGTTCTCTTTGAAATCGGCAGCGGCCTAATTGCCAAGAAAGACTTCGCCATGGCAGTCAAATGGCTTGGTAGAAGCAACGATATCATTACGGAGCGAAGCATAGATCAGCTGTCAGAAGATGGAGTCAAACTCCGGCTCTCGGTTTCGCAGGCTCACATCGCCGCTCTTTTGGGTGTTGAAACAGCTGAAAGCTTCGAGAAAGCCCGAAACCTAGTTAGCTACATCGAGATGGAGATTGGCACGCAGCAATTCGTTCTCATCTTGAAGCTGGAGCTACTCAACAAATCACCTGCCGAGACGTTTGACTGTCACGCTTACGCTGATGTTTTAAGACAGATGATCAAGTCCTTCAACCACGCCGAATATTCCTTCAATGCTTTGCGAAAACACATAGCAAAGCTGCGGGATAAGAGTCCTAGCCTTAGCATAAAGATACTGGACGAGTTTGTACAACACCTGCTTGATTCTGGCTTTGCGCGGGAGGAAAGTGTGGCATGGTACGAGAAGCTTGTTGTCTTGCGAGTAAAGATGACTACACAGTGCCGGGAGTCTCTGGATCATATGGAGCACGCCGGTGAATTTCTTGCAAAGTGCAAGCAACCCTTAGGTTCACAAGCCGCAGTGGCATCTCAGACGGTATCGCCCCATTGCCCCCTCATGATCCAGAGAACCAAGGCAGCTAATATTGCGCACAGTTTCTTTGGAAAATGCTCAACGGCAGTTTTTCCCAAGGCCAGTTTGGCGTAGCTCGAGGTTGGGCTCAACTAGCGCTCATGGCAGTATTTTGCGAGGCAGGATCTGGCAACAGGTCAAATATCGAAAGGTATAACAAGAAGCAAGCTAAAGCTAGCGAAAGAGATTGACTAACAAGTCTCAGGAAGGTACTACTTTGCAACCTTCAGCTCAACGACCCTTCGGCAGCCATGTCTGTGTACCAATCAATGTCAGAGCAGACAAAAAGGGATAAAAGAACCACCTTCATCATGTTCAAAGTGGCGATCCGAAATTCAGATCTTCAGTTGGCTATTGACTGTCTCGAGATCATGAGTACCGCCAATGATGCAGAGGACTTTATCTACGCCTGTGTTCTTGACGCACAAAAGTTGGGCAACGAGACTTGTGTTGTCGAGGCTTTAATAAAGCTTGTCGCAGTGCGAAGTATTCGGCCACAAGGGCCGGTTCACCTGCCCGCACTACTAAGATGTACTATCAGGTTCCTACAGAAACAGATAAAGGAAGCCGGATCGGAGGCAAACGACGGAATGACTGTTGCCAACCTAATCGCAATGTTTGAGCAAGGTGAGCACACCCTACAGGTCACCGGTGGTGTTACGAGACTAAAAGATTTTTACAGCCACAGAAGGTATTCAACGCAAAGAGACCAATTCAGACGGGGCAAAGCTCTTTGGTCTGAAAGAATTGGAATGGTTTTGTCAAAATAGCTATAATACTGCCGTCAAGCACGCGCAAGCCTGGAATCCCAGGCACCTGGTTCGCCTTCTGAACGCGTGCATCCGAATTATGGACCAATTTGACGAAGATGCAGTGTCTACTGTGGTTGAAGACATGCCTCTCAGAAGGCTATTTTGCCACTTTATAAGTTGTTCAGCCCTCACGGCGCTTGCTCGGACACAGAATGACATTGAAAAGCAGCTTTTGGACTATCAGGCGGTTCGCGAAAACGTCTCAGGCTTTGAAAGAGCGCTGGAAGTCTACCGGGAAAAGCCCAAGTCACCAGAATCACATTACAAGCAGCTCCTAAAGAAACTGCAGATAATCATTGTCTTTGACTTTGAAGCTGCAATGCATCTCCGGCACTCATCGGAGCTCGGAGAGATCATACGTCGGGCCATAGTTTGCCGAAATGGGGAGACATTCAAGGCCATGGCTGATATCTTGCTTCGGCTGTATCCAACCTCCCAGCTAGGCTGCCAAGGTCAGTTTGACTCCGATTGATGTCTGGGGGTTTGCATCTTGACTGACAATCAACCCGGCCTGCCACGGCAGAGTTTTACTCCACTATGAATCTTCTTGTCGACGAGATTGCCGAGCTGCCTGACTGTGACAACATGAAGCTTGCGCGGTACTCAAGATGTCTGTTTCAAACGATGATGGGCCTTGATACACAGCTCGCGTTCAGGGAGCTTGAATCCGCCTGTGAAATGGCAAGAAACGCAGTTGAAGTAAGCAATATATGTAGGAGGAGAAATGAGGCCTTCCTCGCTTGTCAATCTACGCTGCGATCGCTTGGGTCCTAACAAAGCTTTGGTCGGTAGAGCATGGGAGTCCACTGGCCACAAGAGGAGCTTGAATGGATTGCCACCGTGGCTTACAACCATGGTCTTGACTGTTCAGGTCAGGACGACGAAGGGGAAGCGGAGCGCTGGGTGAATATGGCGATGAACCTGGCGCAACATAACAGCGACGGGGGTGCAATCCAGACCAGTATGTACAAGAACTTCACCTCGTTGAAGTTGAGCCGTCGGTCAAGGAAAGTCTAGCAGTTGTCAAGACGTGTCGAGCGGTGGTTTAATATTGGCCGAGAGATTATTTGTGCGTGTACAGCTTTGCTAGAGGTCTAACACTATACATGTTTGTAAATGCTTCTTGACTACATACTTGTTCCATACTTTGACAAGTCCCACCAGCAGTAACTTTATATGACAGGGCAGGCTGCGACAGCTGGTCTAGATAGCAATGAAGAAGTTCTTCTCCCCTTCCTTTGGGACCACCCTGGACCGTTCCATGATTGGGTCAACACAGGAAAGGCGAATACGCTCAGGGGTCGCGGGGCTTTCCAGCCTCAGCAGCCCGTCGTCCTTATCGTTGCTTCCCACAGTGGCTTTCACGCCATACTGGGCCCTTGCGGCCTTGAGAGCGTCGCGTATGGCAAAGAAGACCGAGCTGCCCATGAAGAGCGGCGGCTCGCCGACGCCGCGGCTGCGCTGGATCGTCCGCAGCTCCTTCCACTCGACATCCTTGAGGAGGCTGACGTTGAAGACCTGAGGGATGTCGCGGAAACCAGGGATCTTGTAGGTTCCCGGCCCGCGTGTGGCCAACATCCCACTCTGGGGCCCGCTCCGCAGCCAGAGAGACTCCTCCATTGTGAACAGCCCCAGTCCCTGCACGAAAGCGCCCTGGATCTGCCCGTAGTCGATGGCTGGGTTGATGCTGCGGCCGACGTCCATCTTGATGTCGGCGCGGAGGCAGGTCCAGGTCCCCGTGAGGGTATCGACCTCGACCTCCGAGGCGGCGACGCCCTGGGTGAAGTAGAAGAACATCTTGCCCTTGTTCTCGCCCCACGTGTAACCGATCTCGGGGGTCTTGTAGAAGCCCTGGGCAGAGAGGTTGACGCGGTCAAAGTAGGCGGCCTCTGCGATCTTTGACATGGGCGCGTCCTTCCCGAGCTTCTCCCTGTATGGCGCCAGGCGCTCGTTGAGCTGATCGCAGGCGTTGGAGATGGCATAGCCGTTGAGGTCCGAGCTTGCCGATGCCGCGGTGGCTGAGGCGTTAGCGACGGTGCTGGTCGACGTCTCGGAGATGTGAACGTCGTCCAGCGGAACGCCGAGCGCCTGGGCCGCGATCATGGCCATCTTTGTGTGCAGGCCCTGACCCATCTCGGTGCCGCCGTGCGCGACGAGGACGGAGCCGTCGTGATAGATGTGCACCAGGGCGCCGGCCTGGTTGAACCATAGCGCCGTGAAGGAGATGCCGAACTTGGTCGGGATGAGGGCCAGCCCACGCTTGCGCCACTTGTGCTCGGCGTTGAAGCGTGCCACGGCCTCACGCCTCTCCGCGTACCCCGTATCCTCCTGAATCTGCTTGTACATCAGGGGCAGGAACCAGTCGCCGTCTAGGGTCTGGTTGAAGTGCGTCGACTCGCCCCGCTTGTACATGTTGATCTCGCGCAGCTTCTCGACGGGCATGTCCAGCCTGTCCGCCACCTCGGACATGTAAGTCTCGGCGATGAACATTCCCTGCGGCCCGCCGAACCCGCGGAAGGCCGTGTTAGACATTGTGTTCGTCTTGCAGATGCGGCCGCGAACGTGGACGTTGGGCGCGCGGTAGCAGTTGTCGCTATGAGACATGGCGCGCTCACAGACGGCCGCGCTCAGGTCCCAGGACCAGCCGCCGTTGTTGAAGATGTCAAGATCCAGGGCCTGGATCTTGCCGTCCTTGTTGACGCCGACCTTCCACCTGCCGAGGAATGGGTGACGCTGGCCCGAGAGCACCATATCCTCCTCGCGGGTAAGCATACATCGCACCGGCCGGCGTGTCTTGTGGGCCGCCACGGCGACGATGGAGCTGAGTTGCACCGCCCGCGTCTCCTTGCCGCCGAAGCCGCCGCCGAGGCGTTTTACGCGAACAAGGATCTTGTTTATCTGGACGTCGCATACTCGAGCGGCATACAGTTGTCTATTGTGTTTTGGAAATGAATATTAGTAAAATAGACTTCCAGAGAGTCTATGTTGAAAAATCGGCACTCACGTTTCATTGGGGTTCTGGGTACTCGAGTAGATCTCCATCTCGCCATCTTCAGGTTTCGGGACCGCCAGAGTCGCATTTGTCTCGAGGTAAAAATGTTCCTGCCCGCC
>JARHUK010001072.1:29254-50404 GCA_031001725.1 Pseudopyricularia javanii
TCCAGTGAAGACGTGGTCACACTTTTCAAAGGCGCCCTCTGGATCTCCCTTCTTGATCTCACGGAAATAAGGAAAGAAACTTTCCTTTTCAATGGCCTCCTCCATGGTGAAGATCGCGGGCAGTTCCTCATACTCTACCTTGACAGCCCTAGCTCCCTCTGCGGCTTTGAGTGCCGACTTTGCGAGTACCATGGCGATGGGCTGTCCAGTCGTAAAAACCTCTTCCTCGGCGAAAAAGACCTCCTCGAAATGAGGTGCACCCCAGCGGTTGAGCTCCTCGCGAGGGAGATCCCTTTTGTCAACGTAGTCTACCACGCCCGGAATCTCCAGGGCAGCAGTATAGTCGATGGACTTGATCTTGGCGTGCGCCTTGGTGGAGAGCACGAGGCATCCGTGGAGTTCGTTTGCAAGAGGCGGTATATCGTCCGTGTATTGTGCCTCGCCGGTCGTCTGCTTCAGGGCAGCGAGATGAGGGTTGCCCTTGCCCAAAATCTTTTGCTCGTACGCAGCAGTTGTATCCCTGTCCACCGTACCAGTCGAGATACCGCGTTCAAGCTCGTCCTTGGCTTCCCGATCTGCATTTTCCGCGGAAGATTTGGGTCCCCCCTCGGAGGCCAGCTGGTCCATTATGTCATGGTAGAACCGGTAGAAAAAGCTGAGGGCCAGGGACTTGCGGTACGAGGCCATGCCACCTGGCACCCCAAAGGGAAGGTTGAAATTCTGCTCTAGAGCATTCATGGTTCCCTCCAGTGTCTCGAGCTCCGCAAACCGTTTCCCCGTTATGAACTCGGCTGCTCCCTTGGCGGCCAGCGTAGTCGCAGCCATACCTCCAAACACAAGATTACATTTCTCGACCACGCCATCTGCGCTCAGCCTGACGCCGAGTGCACCAGTGACAATCGAGATGTCGTCGTCCTTCCTCTTGGCTTGCTTGTACGATCTGAAGAATTCTCCGTTTTCCCGCGTGATAGGGATCCGGATGGAGGCAATGACCGCGTCTTTTGGTAATGCCGTCAAACGATAGCCCTTGAAGAACTGCGACATCTGTATCTCTACCGGCTTCTCGTTGTCAAGAGACCTGGCCAGCAGTGTGGAGTCCGATGCAACGAATATGGGATTGAGGTCTGAGATTGGGGATGCGGTCGCGAGGTTGCCGGCAGGTGTTCCGACATTTCTGATCTGCCTGCCGGCAAAATACTTGAGTTGCTTGTAGATGGCAGCAAAGACCTGTGATTTGGCCTCGCCAAAGTGCTTGATAGCCTCCTGGCAGATAGCCTCCAGGTCCGTGAGCGTCACATTACCTCCAATCTCGAGATGGTCGTCTTTCAGTTCATACTGTCGAAGCTCTGGTATGTCGCCGACAAACACCGAGACCGGGTAGTTCAGGGCCTTGAACTTGACCTCGATCTGGGTCTCCGTGCTCCCACCGATGATTTTCGCATCTGGGTGTACACTTTTGATCTCTAGCAGCTGCTGCAGTGTGACTGGCCGATACCAGCGCTTGCGCTTGTTGCCAAATGTGAGTGGCTTGAACTGGTGCTTTTTCAGCGCCGGGGGGAAGATGAGCTCCGTTTCGGGGTCATACTTGATCAGCTTTGGCCTTGGGAACTTTTTGCCGACCTCGTCGCCGTCGCTTGAATTGTCGGCCTGGCCACACCCGCCGGCCCCGCCGTTTTCCATGCAGCAGCCGCCCCCGCCGTTGGCGGTGGACTTGCCACAGCCGAAAGTTGACCCCTTCTTGACACTGAAGGCTTGAGCGGCGTCAAGGATGGGTCTGTAGCCGGTGCAGCGGCAGAGGTTGCCGTCAAAGGCCTCCTCGACTTCGTGTTCAGAAGGTGCATCGTTGTTTCGCAAAAGAGCATAGAGGCCTTATGATGGCGTTTGGTCAGTGGTCTGATCGGCTGAGGGTGTATGCTGGAGGCCATGGTCAATAACATACTCATTGCAATCCCGGGCGTGCAAAAGCCACATTCTGAATGCTTCGTCGTGGTTAGTCGGCCTGTCAAAGAATAAAGAGTGAATTCCAAAATTCACTGGGAGCAGGTCAGAAACGCACGGCTTCCATTCCCTTCGGCAATTAGCTTTTGGGCCGGATGTGGGTTTTTGGCATTGCCAATGCCCTCGATGGTAATGACATGCTTGCCGTCGACGCTGGCCAAGGGTGCCAAACAAGCGTTGACGCTGGCGTGGTAGATCTGCTTGGTGGTTGGGTTCCATCCGGCGATCACAACGGTGCAGGCGCCGCAGCCACCTTCCCCGCAGCCCCTGAGTCGGATCGGACGGAGCACCGGGTCAGCGGGTTTGTTGTGTTGGTTTAAGCAAAGAAAAGAAAAGCACCTTTCCCAGGCGACGAGTATGCACTCCCACTCACAGTTTGGTACCGGTCAGGCCGATCCCTCTCAGATATTCCAGCAACGTCACCTCGGGGTCGATCTCGTCGAGAACTACCCTTGTCCCGTTGAGGAAGAATGTGATGGTGTCCTCGTAATCAGTCGTCAGTGAGCCGAGGGAAGCGAAGGGGTCCCGCTCTGGGGACACGGCAACTGGGGCCATGGTGTGGAATCGTGGCGGTAGAAGCGACGCGGGAAAGAAGGGGAAGTTGGGGGGTGGATGCCCTGGACAAGAAAGTCGATGGGATGGGGACTAACGAAAATGCAATGGTAAAGAGCAAACAACAGATGATTTGAATTGATGTCGTCCTTTTTTGTCGGTCTTTGCAACAAAGGTCCGGAATAGAAATGTTTTGTCGTTGGTCAAGATAACGGCACATGACCAAAAAGCTCAACCCCGCCTAGATTAAGGAACAGATAGCGGTGATACCTGCCGCGCACTACGAAGCAAGGGCGGAATATCCATGCTGCGGCGTAATGATGATGGACGCCCAAAGACTGCAGGTGAACCCGTCGTGGCCAGGATCCAAGGTGTAGAAGTACAGTACGGTACCTACCGGGCACCTTGTTCAGTGCGGGGTTGGTGCCTGTTTGTTCTAAGCTATACTACACTATGTGCTGTACTAATTACCCGATAATTGAAAGCTTCAATCCCGCATTACACACTCTCGGCAGTCCTATCATTCGCCACAGTGTTCATCTGGCCTACATGTACATCTGCGGAGAGAATGGGGGAGCAATTTACATTACCTCCATGTCTCCTTGCCTAGCATAGTGGGTGCTCGGCGCTGCTGAGGGGCTGAACCCAAAAAAAGGCAATGCCAAGCATGACCGTTCTTATACATGAAAGTCTCATAAATGTGATTTTCACCTCGGTCTAGCATCCAACCTTTCCTCCGCCTTGTGTTCGACTATCAGCAGTCCAGCCTACTGTATCTCGTCTGCAGAAGCAAACTCTCTCCGCAGACCCCAAGATGGCCACCAACGGCAGCCCCGACGGGGCCGCGACCCACCACTTCTTCAACATCATCAACGGCCAGCGACGCCCAGCCACCGCCGCCGGCGCAGTCGACCGCGTAGTGGACCCCCGCACCGAGGAGGCCCTGTGGGAAGTCCCCGTCGGGTCGGCGGCGGACCTCAACGACGCCGTAGCCGCCGCCCGCGCCGCCCAGCCGGGCTGGGCCGCGACTTCGACCGCGGACAGGCAGCGGCTCCTGGCGGACATGGGCGACGTTGTCGGCGCCAACGCCGAGTTTCTCATGGGCCTTGTGATGAAGGAGACGGGCAAATCGGTATATTTGAGACCTTTTTTTTTCCTTTACGCCGGTTTTTAAGCAAGGAGGTTTTGAAAGAATACTTGCCGAGAATTACAAAGGCCTGGACTTTATTGGTTGTTAACTTTTTGCCGACAGCAACTCATGGCGTCGATCGAGATACAAAACACGATCCATCAGTGCAAGTTCTACGCCAACAACACCCTTGAAGAAAAGGTCCAGTTTGAGGACGACACGGTCAAGATCGTAGAGACACATGCTCCCCTCGGTGTCGTGGGAGCAATATCACCATGGAACTTCCCCGTAAGCCCTTTTGTATTGGTCGAAAATCCCATATAAGCCGCTATAGATGGACCTCCCAGCCAGAACCAAAACCCACAGCTAACACCCATTACAGCTTATCCTTAGCAGCATCAAAGTGGTAGCAGCCCTCGTCATGGGCAACACTGTAATCATCAAACCGTCCCCCTTCACCCCTTACGCCGTCCTCAAATTCGCCGAGCTGTGCCAGTCCGTCCTCCCGCCGGGCGTTGTCCAGGCTATCAACGGCGGCGGCGATCTCGGCGGCCTGATGACGCAGCACCCGGGGATTGACAAGATCAGCTTCACGGGCTCCATCCCGACGGGGAAGAAGGTCATGGCCAGCTGCGCCAAGACGCTCAAGCGTGTGACGCTCGAGCTGGGCGGCAACGACGCGGCCGTCGTCTGCGCCGACGTCGACGTCGACAAGGTGGCCACCCAGACCGCGGCGGGGAGCTTCTTCAACGCGGGACAGGTCTGCGTCGCCACCAAGCGCATCTACGTGCACTCGGACATCTACGACGCCTTCGTGTCGAGCTTCGTCGCCGAGACGACCAAGAGCTACGCCGCCGCCTTTGCGCCCGACGACGGCAACAACGTCTCGGGTACCGCGCCGCCACCCACCGTCTTCGGCCCCGTCACCAACAAGATGCAATTCGACATCGTCAAGCGCGTGCTCCAAGACGCCGCGAGGCCCGAGAGCGGCGGCGAGATACTCACCGGCGGCAAGGTGCACGACAAGGGCTACTGGGTTCAGCCCACGGTCGTCGCGGGGCCGAACGAGGACTCGCTGCTCGTGCGGGACGAGCAGTTCGGGCCCGTCGTCCCGATACTCAAGTGGTCCGACGAGGGCGACGTCGTCGGGCGCGCCAACCTGGCCAACTCGGGTCTCGGCGCGACCGTCTACTCTCGGGACCTGGCGCAGGCGGAGCGCATTGCCCGTAGGCTAGAGTCGGGGTCTGTGTGGATCGATGTAAGCTTGCTGTGCTTTTTTGTTATTGCTCAACAGTGGAGTGGCCCCAGGACTTTCTCCGTGTCTTACAACTGACATTTTTTTTTATTTCCCTTTTTCTTAGATGCCCGAGAAACCGAACCCGGCCGCGTGGTTTGGAGGATGGAAGGACAGCGGTTTTGGTGGCGAGATGGGGATTTTGGGCCTGTACTCGTATTGCCACATCAAGAGTATTCACTTTGCCAAGTGAGGTAGTCTGTTTTCCTTTATTTTTGTCGCAAGATTCAAAAGAAACCCACGAGACGGCGATTTGTACGTACATTCATTCGAGGCTGGCAACGGCGTTTTTATTTGATCATTCAAACCAACTACTTGTAGCAGCCATCTATATACTTTTATCAGTCCCATCTACTAGTCTCGAAGAAACTTCTTCAGACCCCTGAGCCGCTCCTTGGCCAGCTCCAGCACATTGTCGGGCTTGCAAACGGCGAAGCGCAGGTAGTCCTCGACGATGGGCGCGTTTTCCTCGGTGTAGAACTCGGTTGGCGGGATGGCCGCTACTCCCAGCTCCTGGATCAGAAACCAGGCCAGCTTGAAGTCGCGCGGCCGGCTCGCCACGTGCGGCGGGAACGGGTAGTCTGCCGGCATCTGGACCTTGCTCAGGTTGACCATGACGAAGTAGCCACCCTCGGGCTCCGAGTAGGGGATGCCCAGCTCGCGCCAGATCTCATTAAAGAGGCTCATGCGGTGCTTCATATCGCGCACGCACTCGTCCCAGAAGCCCTCCTTATCAGCCTGCTCGAAGCCTGTGTTGGGGGTGGGTTTGTCAGCGGACAGAATTCTTGAAGGCTTTTTATAGCTGTCGGAGGTGAGCAAATGGTAGGCCTGAAAAACTTACCGACAGCGCAGGCTTCCTGCAGCGGCGAGACCGACGAGTAGCAGATACGCGTGTGGGCTGCCGAGACGTATTGAATTAGCTCCGCCGGGCCCATGAGCCAACCTATACACATGCAAAATTCCGATCAGCACACAGTTTATACCTGCAAGAGATGGCATAAAAGATTCAGTTGAGACTAGAGCAAAACTTCCTTACCAACGCGCCAGCCCGTGGCGTAGAAGTTTTTCCCGGCAGACCCGACAGTCAACGTGATACGTTCCACCTCGGGCGACAGCGTGGCCACGCGGGTGAAGGGCGTGTAGAACAGCCGGTCGTAGACCTCGTCCGAGAGGATGATGATGTCTTTCTTGACGCACAGGTCGGCGATCTTCTGCAGTTCCTCCCTCGTGAAGACCTTGCCGACCGGGTTGTGGGGGGTGTTGAGTACTATCATCTTGGTCTTTGGGGTGATGGCCTTCTCGAGCTCGTCAAAGTTGACAGTCCACTCGCCGGCCGATAGCGTCTTGGTAGCGCCGTCGGCGGGCGGGTGCATCGGGACGTAGACAATCTTGCCGCCCGGCATCTCGATGTTGCTGATGTACCTACAGCACAGGAAATATTGTGTTTCAGTAAAGCACTTTCAATCTTCATTTCCTATCAAGACGAGCAAGCCAAGGACTTACTGGTCGAAAAATGGCTCAAAGATGATGACCTCGTCGCCCGGTTCAATAAAGGCCATGAAAGCACTCAGCATACCTAGAGTCACCCGTCGTCAGCCCTAGGGGAGCCTCACCATGATCCAAAGCAAACGGTACCAAAAAGACAGACCTTCATTGGCGCCCGTGGTGATGGTGATCTCCGTGTCCGGGTTGAGCTGCCTGCCCCAGAACGGGGAGTAGGCATCGGCGATGGCCTTCTTGAGGCGGGGCCGACCCTTTGTTGGGCTGTACTGGTTGCAGTCGACCTTGTCAAGGGCATCCTTTGCGGCGTTGAGGATGAAGTTGGGCGGGTTGTAACCAAAGAAGCCCTGGCCCATGTTGACGATAGGCTGCTTGGGCGACGCCGCAGCCGCCTCATTGATGATGCTCCTGTTTTTTTTTTTTTGTCTTTGTGTCAGTCAAATAACGGCACATAGCATACCTAGTCTAGACCAAGCTTTAGCCAAGCTCAAAAGCCTGCTAGATTGGTGCAACTAGCTCCCCCGGACTCAAACGGCAAAGAAGGGAAAACACAACGGTTTTGCCCCGCGAGCAATCCGGAAACAGTCAACAGCAGCAAACAGCAAGCGTACGGACAGCAGACTCACCAAACATCCTGCCGCCGGCCAGCCACCCTGGCTGCGGGCTTGAACTTGCCACCTCCCGTTGACATTGTTGCGTGGAATGCTCGTCGGCCGTGCGTGATGCTGAACGAAGCTAACCGGCGGCCTATGTTGGGCAGTAATGTCACTGGCGGCATGGGATGACGTTCCAGAATGCGCTCCCACGATTCTTTGGTTGAAGGAGAGTTCCGGGCTTTTTGTATCGATTAAAATGAAAGCTCCCCATCCTCAATGAGCTACTCTTGAGTCAAGAACCGCTAGAAATCCGAATACTTGCTGCAGGCACGATGCGCCGAGGCCGGGATCGGGCATGATGTCAGCCCCACGATGTCTTGCGCAAGCGATTACCCCGCTGAGTGGTTGGAATTATTTGTGTGTAGTAATCACAGCACAGAGTATTCCTTTCGTCAGAGACTGACCCAGAGGTCGAACTAGAATAATAGTGACAGAACTAGAATTATCATAAATCAGAATGGAGATTCACTTCACCTTGGGAGTCTGTTTATGATAGAAAGCTGAAATCCAGCAGTAACGCCTGGGTCAAACGGAAACTTACTGCCCGCTTTACATCAGGCTAAGCCACTCACTCTCCGCAAGCACAAGCGCTGGCGAAATCATGTATGACCCCATCCCGCAGTCTGACGCTCCATCCCATCAAAAGGCACTCTCGACGATCAGGCAATTGAGCAACTGTTTCACGTCAAAGAAAAATTCTTCTTTTGTCCTTTAAATACTGCTGCTACCTCATCCATATCCATCGCCTCCATAGAGAAACCAAATACTCTAAAAGATGGCCAGGCCAACCTCCGAGCTCGGTCTGGTGAGAATTTACCCCGACGAATGTGAAGAAACTAATATTAAACAGGCCGCAGCCTCCATGAGAAAATCAGAAAGGAAATGCCCAATGTAGTGGCAGCTGATCAACGGACGAATCCTTGCCTGTCACCGTTCCAACCTTGGATGTACCCTGAGCAAGGGAAGAGGAAAATAGAAAGCATCGCTATGCTGCCAAAGTGGGCAGTAGGCAACTGATGTGTGCCAACCGAGTCCAGTGTGACCAGTTCTGCAAACTCCAGGAGACGAATTGAAAAGACGGGTGCTTCAGATGTACCACATGGTGTGCTTGAAGTGGTCCATGTTGCCCGGAAAGGCCTGGCCCTGAGCACCACAAGGAAGCAGAGGGATGGACTCGGTGACATGGGCCATGCTGCTGCTCTCGGTGCGATCGCCCTTGGCGAAGTAACCAGCCTGAGCCCTGGTCTTCGGGTCCTTCTCAGAAGACGCCGAGTTCTCGTGGCTGCGGCCACGGGCGCCTGCCAGATGAGCATAGTAGATTGCAGGGTGGAGCGACACCGGAGTGGTTGATCGAGCGTACTGATAGCACTGTTGGTACAGCATCTTTTGAAGCTCATCGGGGGTGTAGCCAACCTCATCGTGGATCACCTGGTAGTGCGTAGGCCGCGCAGTGCCTTGGATCCTATGGTTGATGTTCATATTAGTTCCCAACCCTCCAGGATATCTGATCAACGCATCGAGGGGAAGGCATAACTTACGCGACATGCGAGCAGAGGTAGAAGTCATAATGAAACGGGTGAGTGACCGCACGCTCCACGACGGTACCCGGCAGTGCATTGCCGTTTCTATCACCCGAGGACGAATCGCCAGCCTTGGGGAAGAACCGAATGTGATGACGCTTGGTCGCAATCATGACCGTGATCTTGGGGTTGTTGTTCCCCACTTTGTTCAGCACCTTGCGCAGCTCGGCAACCTCCAAAGCCATAACGTGTGCAAACTGGCCCTCGGAAACACCTTTCAAGATTGCTTGTCAGACGAAGGTACTGTATCATATCAAAGGGCTTCACTGTTGTAGGGGGCTCACCATCGCGCAGATAAAAGACATGCTCGGGAGCACAGCGCATTGTCTTGCACCAGCGCTCCACCAGAGGACCAAACATGCCGCGAACGTTCTGAGGGAGAAGGATCTCACAGCTTTATTTTGCGTGTCAGCTTCTTAAATCAAGTGGGCGGGTATTGCTGCTGTCAGTAACTTACCGGTAACCATTTGTCTCAACAGCTCCGGCGTAGCGGGCACAGTCCTTGTCCATGGAAACGGTTATAGCGGCCATTGACGCGGCCTGCATGCCGGGAGCTGCGTGGGAGACATCGCAGCCGATCATCATGGTTGGCTTCTTGAAGGCCGTGGCAACCTTGCACGTTTGTCCTCCCAGCTTGGCATTGACCTTCATGGCCACGTTGCTGCAGTACTGCGCCTGGTTCTTTCGAACATGGGCGGCCTGCATACACTGGGTGACAAGGGCATAGCGGCAGTCGGCCGACTTCTTGATGCGCTCATAGTTCATGACACTCTTGTTTGGCAGAACAAAGAAGAGTAGGTTTGGGTGGGCCTTGTTGGCGTTTCCGACCGCTTGGTAGGCCTGCTCGACAATCTGACCCAGATTGGTGCTGTTGGTAGAGTAAGCCAGGAAGACAGGCTTAGCATTGGCGGCGAGCTTACCACCGTGTCCCTTGAAGACCTGCAGGAAAGTCTTCATGAAGGCCTCGGCACTGGCCTTGTCCACACAGCTGTCAATCACAACGACACCGAAGGACTGAAGTGGCAGAGTACCAGCCTCCGAGAAGACTTTGCCACGCAGATCCCAGCGACCGCTGACGCCAGGGTTGATCTTCGCTCCCTTGTACTGGATCTCCGGGTTCGGGATAACACGAGCTTCCGTAGCCTGCATCACCGGGGAGACTTTGATGCCAAAGTGCCTCAGGTAGGGGTCATCCTTCCATCGAAGCTCGTTGACATTCGCCATGATGTCGCCAGAGCGCTGAGGGGGGCGAGTAACCGCGAACTTGATCATCCTGGCGGTTTGATCAGGGTCAAGCTTGTAGTTGTACCGCTGGTACATCTCGACAGTGCAAACCTCCATGGGGAAAAAGCCATCGCGAGTAGTCTCAATCAATGGGAGCTTCCAGTGAACAAGACGGACATTGTACTGCTTCTGGAAGTGATCGAAAACCGAGATGGTGGTGCCATCCCGCTTGGCAAACTTGAACGTCTTGGCGTTCGAGCCCTCCTCTCCGAAGCTTGAGTCAAAGGAGAAACGCTTCAGTGTGTAAATCTTGTTGTCTCCGGTCTTTCCACGGTGCTTCACGGAGAACTTGACTTTGGCTAGCTTTCGAAGAGCTATGAAAGCTGGAGAGGGCTGGACTTCCATCTTGGTCTTGCCTGATGGCATGACAGGCTGAAGCAGATTGGCAAGCTGGTTCACGGGCACTGTGACAAGACCTTGTTAGTGGATGCCAACACACCTTATGTTTGTCAACCCCGTATGACTTGGAACTTACCACCCGACCAGCGACGATCCACGGTGCCCAGGTAGTTGCGGACGAGATCCTCGAAGTTCTGTGAGACCCAGAAACAAGTGTTGGCAACGTCCACGTTGATACCGAGGCCGAACCCGCCTTCATTGATAGACTATTCGGGAAGTTAGAGAGAAACGAAATGCCGCAGGGTGGGAGCTAAAAGTAGAATTACCTGGGACATGCGCAGAGACGCAAAAGTGCCCTTCAGAACCTCAATCACACCATCACCCATGGGTGTAGCTTGGCGCTTCTTTGAGTAGAAGTTCCGTTTGATTGCAATCATGTTCTGGGAGGGTCCCTCACGTAGAACATGGTCAAGAAAGTTGAGGCACTCGAGCACATGCGTGTTGAATGAAGTTTCGCCTTTGAGGTAGGAGCGCAAAGCCGCCATCGTTATCTTGGCCACCGGCTTGACGGAGAAATTGAACTTGTTCGAAGAGCGACCACCGCTGCGGCCGTACTCGGCATCAAGATCTAGCAGGGCACGGATTCCTCCGTCCTCGGACTTGAAGGTCGACCAAGCCAGGTTCCGCTTGTTGAAGATCCAGGGTGACTTGGTGCTGTTGATCTTCGACTGCCAGGTGGGTGTGTTCCAGCACTTCTTGATGACCTGCTCGGGCTTGAGAGGCGGGGGGCTGATGGAAAGCTGGCGAGGAAGAGAGATGTCAGTAATTGCATATGGATATATGGTTGACTTTAGAGCTTACATCATAGAGATAGACATCAGGAAGATCCATGTGAGTCACAGCGAAGTAGTTTAACTGGATGTTGATCTTCCTGCCCAGGCTACCTATACCGGGGCGGCTGGCAAATGGAGTCTCCAATTTGGTGATGTAGGCCTCGGGAGGCAGGTCGAGGTTCTTATTGAAGTTACTATCACTGCTCATCGCGTGATTCTTGTTGGGATCACGATCACGGGCAGGGTCAAAGCCGTGGGCAGCCGGCCACTTTCCACCCTCGCCAACGGTGGCAGCGCCGCCAGTCGGCTTACCCGACTCACTAGCCGGGCGCGATCCCGACTGCGACTGACGACGGCCAGACTCAGAAGGTGCGCGAGAGCCACCATGGGCGGAGCCGGCCTGGGAGTGAACAGAGCCGCCACGGCTACGTCCGCCAGTCTCGTCGCCAGCACCATCGGTGTTATAAGCAGGGACCTTCAGCCCACTGCCGTAGTTCTGCGACATTTTGACTAGTTTCAAGAGTAAGGTTAGCTTCGTTCAACATTTGGATGAATATCTTGGGGGAATTTTCTAATTGTGACAGACAGCAAATGTGTGGTCTAGGGATTGGTTGAAGTGAGATTCATTCATCTCAAGACTATGAGTCTAGATGACAGTGAAAGGACGTGACAAAGGTTCGGGGCAAAGATGGAGGGGATTCTATTTGAGCTAGTGTTCAAGAGAGAGCCTTACCTTCTCTACGAGTATTGTCTGTCAAAATGAAATTCGAAAAGTTCTTGTTTTCAAAGAGAGGAAAAGGCTTGAGGTATTGCTGTTAAACTTGTGATTAAGAAGTGTGCCACTGCTTGTGTAAGTGACAAGATGCTTGGTTCTTGCAGAGGACCTGAGGAAAGAAGGTTAGCTGAACTGAATTATGTTAATAAAACCAGAAAGGCTCCGCGTATCAGGTGGTTTGGGCGATAAAAGGCAAGATCAAGTAGTACTTGCGGAGGGGAGCGTCACCTTAAGTAAGGTCACGAGAGGAAGGTATTGCAAGTGGTGACCCAAAAGCTGTGAGGTCCAAGATAGCGGTTGCCAGCAAGAACCACGCAAACAAGGCAAGCGTCTAAAGAAGACAGTGTGTACTCAGCCCAAAGCTTTTGTATGTTTGAATACAAAGCAATTGATGGGTTCTCGGGGAGTGGTGACGAGTTTAGGATGGATGTTGGCTTGCTAGGCAGATAGATTGCCACGCAACACAATATTGAGATGATGAGAACGAAGAAAGTGAGCTGCTGGTGACCAAGTAGACCAAGAGCTTTAGCACGCTGTCCAAAGAATGCGTATTAAATATCTCACTAGCACGTGGTTTGTTGGGATGTTGGTTTGGGGTTTGGAAGAGAAGAGGGTTTGTGACTCGGAAGCCAGGTTGATATGGTTTGTATGAAGAAAAGCCAGGTGGAGTGAAGTACCAAGATCAAGAAGAGTTGACATTTACTCTTCTTGTTCGCGTGTAAAATTGAGGGAGCAGAATGCGTGTTGGTAATAGCTTGAGGGGAGTGTTTGTGTGTTGAACAAATATATGGCGTTTTGTCTGGGCTGCTTGATGATGGGGACTCACTTTCCGAGATCAATGCCAACAAGATATCTTCTGCAAAGAAGAAGAGCTTGAGGAGGATATGACTCTTAACGATCTGATTGAGATCTCAGATCTGATCGAGAAAAAGGTGGAGGACAGAAGAGTTGAGATATGCTTGAGGGTCTGATGGAAAGGTAGAAGGTGGCCGCGTAGTTCAGGTGTTACGGGTACTGAAAAAAAAACAGAGAACCCAGCGCAGAAAACGAAAGCGGTGAAGATGGAGGGAGTGACTTGAGGTGAAAAGTAGACTTACCAAGTCTCTTTCTCGTGGGGAGTTGTGGTTGCGCAAAGAGAGTACGAGATGGGTGCTTATATGAAGCAACTTGAAGTTTTTGGATCCAAAGTCAACTCCAAAGTAGAGGGTAAAGATCGATATGCCAAGAGTCTTCCTATGATGCAGGTAGACCGTTCGGATTGTTGTTGACCTTTGTGGTGTGTCGGTTGGGATCGTTGGATTCAGCTGGAAACGAGCAGAGATTTTGATTTATAGTGCCACACACACTGGATGTGCAAGCAAGGGTGGGGCTTGCAGCTGGCAGTTTGGGAAGGCGCGCCAGGCAGGCAGGCAGAACACGTAACGGCAGGTACGAGCCGGGCCAGATCGGTAGGTAGTGAGTGGTTGCAGGCTTCAAGTAGCCAGTGTTCCTATCCAGCGTCCAGCAACCAGCTGGCAGCTGGCAGCTCAACACGACACTCTTCCATGACAACAGATCAGCCCTCAAATCCTACAAAAGCTCCCACAGAGATTCCCAAACAACTCTCCTGAAAGATTAAGCAGAGGCGTTTCAATGCTCAGTTCTCTCAGATACAATTATGTCGAAATCACTGTAGCAGTGCCTGATATTCCATCCACGCAGTACTTGGGTACCTGGAACCTGTCGAGTGTCTTCACCGCCTATGGGCCCCTTCTCACTCGAGATTCTTGGGATGTAGCCCGACAACATGCTTAAGCCGTAGACCATAGATGTTTCCCAGTAAGCAGAGGCACCCAAGAGCCAGACATGGCCAAGCAGTTCTTGTAGCAACCTGAGCGACCAGTGCGGCCGCGTTATCAGCAAGCAAGAAGGAAGCGGGTTTGGCGACCGTTTGTCGTCCCACTAGTTCATGGCACTCACTCAAGAGAATACCAAAGCAGCCATATCATCATGTAAAAAACGTTAAGGATTGGTTAGGAGGTATTGCAGCCGCATTATTTCCCCTTTCTGGCCTAGGCTGGTAATACCTTGGAAGTATGCACTCGCTCGGTTTGTTGCCTCGATCATGTAACATAATATCTGTTAACGATCTGACAGGATCGTATGTTTTGGGGTGCCCAAAGGCATTAGGAATTGCATATGTATGAAGTTGAGTAAAGTAATGACAGGAGAGAAAAATATGTTGTTTGTGTATAACAAGCGCTATTCCGTCCGTTTGCCCAGTACGTACGTGGTGTCTCACGTGCTTGATGTAACCTGGGCTATACGCCCAGGCTTACCTGACCTCCGGCCTCAAACAATATCAAGATAGGCACAGCGTTGGACGTATAAACCCGAATCAGAGGTCCTTGGTCAGAAAGTACAAATTTCTTTGCGACAATAACGATAAAGATCCCATGAAGTGACCGAGGGAGTTTCCTTTCAGGTGTGTCGTCGAGATAAAGATCCGGAGCAAAGGCAGCGAGCTTGGCTCAGGGGTTAACCCTAACCCAGGCAGCCTGACTGCGCGCATGTCATGTCATTACCACCAGCGCAGCCAACCACTCGCTCTGCTACATTCATCAGGCATACACATCAACCAGCTGCAAAAAGTCGATTTGCGCATTCATATCAGGAAGAGTGTTCGTTTTTGAATTTGTGCGGGGCCTTCCTCAATAGTGAGCGGCGAAAATTCCCAAAATATTGCTCATTTTAGTTCAAAAAAGTGTCAGGATTCCTTTTCACAAGATAGCCCCGCAGAGCTGGGCTTGGCCCTACCATCAACTTAACCTTACAGGAACCCGTGAACCGGCTGAGTGGAACGAGATTTGGCTTTGCTAGAATAGTAATACAATTTTTTGCCTTTTAACTGCCAAGGCAGGCCCTGTCACAGGTCGTGCGAAGTGACTTTCCATCGTACGACTCGTCAGATGCCTACTAGAATCTGTACGATCCATACGACTGTTGGGGAGGCTGCTGTCCAGCGGGAGGCTGATACAGCTGAGGTGGAGGCTGGCCATAGTTTTGTGGCGGTGGTGCTCCATAGGGGAGTTGATGAGGCGGAGGCCAGGCTCCAGCGGGCGGGTTATCATAGGACGGCGTGGTAGGGGGATAATGCATCGGGGCTGACGGGGGCTGGTAGCCCGAAGGAGGCGGGGGCTCGTAAGAATCCCGAGAACCCGGGCGTTGGTACGTGTTAGTTGCCGATACCAGCCGCCTGTCTCCGCCAAAGGGGCTGCCAGTTCGCACACCAGGTGAGTCACGACCATATCCAGGCCCGGGTGCATCTCCGCCCTGACGAAGGCCCTTATCCTGTCGCGACTTCCAGCTTTGATAATCCGGAACATGGCTTTCCCTAAGCATGTCGACCACGCGCGGCGCATTGAGGCGGGCCGAGTTGTACACCTCGGCCGCAGGGAGCTGACTAAGAAGGAAGTTGATTTCTCGGGGGATGGCCGGGGGAGGCGGTGCGTTATATGATGCCGGCCCTTGGCCATGATTCCTCCGCTGGTTCTCAAGACGGCGTCCGGCAGCGCCCTTGAGCGGCGACTCCGCTCGTTGGAATTCTCGCTGGTCGTTGCGTTGTATTTTCTTTGGTGGGTTGAGCTCTTCAAAATCATCCGCAGGAAACGGGCGTTTGGGCGAGTTTACCGCCTGCATGAAGCCCATCTTAGGACTGTTCATACCACGGACGGCAGGGCTGCCTGCTCGCACGTTTGTCTCGATGGACGGCATGGTCATTTTGGGGCGAAGCTGAGCAGCTGGGGATACGATGATCCGGGCAGCTATCGGATCGAAGCGATCGGACATAAAGCGCGCACTGAAGTGGGACAAGGCGGGATCCTCGGGGAAGAGCTCCTCCATCCTTTTCTCGAGCTTGGCCGTCTGCGATAGTTCGCCAAATCTAGACTCGTACTTGTGGAAGTATGAATAAAGAGGCTTCGCCTTGTGTACTGTGGCTGGGTTCTGGGTGAGCTTGTTGACACATGTCTCGAAAACAACCCGGGCATCTAGAAGAAACATGTTAGTGTTACTGGGAGGTGAAGGGTAGGGCAATTTTATAGAAGTAGTCAAGAACTGTCGTTGTGCAGGTGAGTCACTTACTAGTTGTGTCCTCGCGCGAGTGCAGGTACTTGAGATATTCCAACATGAAGAACTCATCCTCTGGGAAGAGCTTTGCTCCACGATCGAAGATCTTGCCACCAGAAGGGTCTTTGTATACCGTCCACTCCAACTGGGCAATCGCGACGTAGACGTCGCTGGTCAAACGACCACGCTTGCGCGCTTCGGAGAAGACCTGTCGCATGCCACCCATCGGCGAACCTGGCTGACCTTTGCCTTGAATGCGGCGCATTGCCCGGGCCAGCGCAATCCAGACGAATGACACGGTTCTAGCTAGCAAGTCGGTCTGGGCGCCAAACCCTTTTTCGAGGGCTGATATTTTCTCTTCGAGTTCGCTCTGGGCCGGATTGCCGGATTCTTCGCCTTCTTCAATTTCTGGCTCTGACGCCACCGGCGCGCTTGCGCGAAGTTTCGCAATTTCCTCCTTCTCTTTCTCCTTGAGGGTCTTGATCCGACCGTATAAAGTGTCCAGAAGCTTCGTGTAAGGAGCCTTGACAGCATTTCCCCTTTCTATCTTAGACTCGTCGCCCTCGCCGACGGGAAACGTCGTCTCGATCCGATCAGCATGTTTCAAGGCCAAGAGGACGCTCTCGGGGTTGGCCTGAATGCCATCCGTAAGGAACTCCAGACCGACGTCCTTGCCATTGACAATAATGTTGTTATCAAAACACCACTCAGCAGCATCCACCCAAATCTCAGGCCAGAATCGGAGCGCCATTATCGCTTGCTTGTAGGTATGCAGTATGCGCTTTTTCATGAGTTCTGGGTCATCGGTTGCCAGGTCGAGAGGATCCTCCTTTTCCCACTTGATCCAGCGCTTCCAAAGGTCCACCTGCTCAGAAAACTCGGTATCGCCCTCGAAGCCAGGAGCTGGGGGTAGTCGGGCCAGCGTCGTCCGGACCAGGTTTCTTGTGATGTTGTCAAGAGCGGTGTTGGCGCTTTTGGCGGTCATGTAAGCCGGAGACCGCTCGTTAAGGTATTTGCGACCTGTTGTGGGGTTCAGGCCTTTTTCAAACTGATCATACTCTCTCCACAATGCATTGACATTTGAGAGGGGAATGCAGACTGCCCGCTGGTAAGCCTTCCGTAGTTGGTCCATTTTCTGTTGATCTTGCCAGGCCGAACCACCCACTACACCCGGGGCAAGACGGATGAACTGTATATAGTCGCTCCATATCTTGCTGGCATCCTTGTCGAGACCCACGTTGTCAATGACAAAGTCGTATGCCTGGGTGACAACCTGTCGCGCGCGGCCGCTGGAATCGTTCAGGTCATTCCTTCGGCGGATGTAGTCTAGATAGACAGTCCAAAGCTGGACATTTGGTACAGACATCAGTGCCTTGCCAAAGATCGCCTCTGCCTCGACAAAATTTCCTTGGCTAAGTTCCATCTCTGCATACTGGACCCAGATCTCGGCCTAGAGGGACATGGTTAGAAAAGATGCTACCAAGAGTTGTCTGTGGTGAGGGGGCTTACTGCGTGGGGAAAGATGGCCAAGAAACGTTCAAATATGTCGCGGGACTGCTCAATATTGCCGAGCTGGCGGTAACCGGCAATGAGGGAAAGCCAAGAGTCCATGGCGCCTCTTGGGTCTTCCTTGACACGCAGTTCTAGCATAGCGATAGGGTCATGGGACGATACAGGAGGCACAACACTGGGATGACTCTGATTCGGACCATGAGACTGCGCAGCTGGTCCTGCGCTTGACTCTGCCACCTGCGCACCACCATTGAGACTTTGAGGAACGGGAGAAGATTCGGGCTTGGTTTTAGGTTCAGGCACTTGGCCGCCAGCAGCTGGAGGATTCTCATCTTCCGAATCATCCGAGTCTCCCACTAGGAAGCCTCCGGCAGTTTTGCGCTTCTTGCCAGTAGCAGGCTGAGGGGAAGGCTTCAGCTTTTTCAGCTGCGGGCTTGCGATAGTAAGGGGTACAGAGTCTGGATCATATTCTGCAGCATCGTCGGAATCACCGTGTGCAACAGAGGCAGCTTGAAGCTGTTGATTTTGAACATTGCTGTCGCTATGCTGTGCGGTGGACTCAGGCCCATCCGGCCCATTTTCTTCGCCTTCATGATTCCAGCCGGGTTCTTGTTGCGCATCACCAACGTGGGTCGCCATGATGAGCTAAGCTCGTCGATGGTCTCTGTCGGAGGGACGAGTGCGAGTGAAGAAGGATCTACAGTAAAGCAACGGTGCGCCGTTTGTCAGTCCACGGACGCTATTCGAATCAGTGGCACGGGATGGGATGGTCGCAAATTACCTGGACAGATTGTATATTCCAACCTTATGGCTATGGGCGCAACGGGGTTAGTTGCTGGTGAGCAGGGCACGGCAGTCAACCCTGTCCGCACTGCAACTTTCAGGCTAGCAATCAATATCCGGGGCAGAAGATGCCGCCAAGAGCGACAACAAAGCGATCAGTGTAGACTGAGCCGCACGATAGACCCAGAGAGCTGCGTCAGAAGAAACGCTGCGAGATGTTTGTTTGCTTGATCGATGGTTTTTGGGCAGACGCGACAGTCGCGGAGGGTCGCGTGCGGTGATGGTGGTGTTGACTGGGGATGGTTTGGTGGTTGGTAACGAACGCTGCAGGCAACTCGCGACTGACAATGGACGGAGTTTGGACACTTTTTTCCGCCTTGCCGGATGGGGTTAGTGCGACAGCTGGAGCAAGGATTCTAGCTGGTGTGGCCCGTGCAGTATCAGTCAGTCAAATGCCAATCGTAAAAACAGAAGAAGAAATGATCAAGGGAGAAAAATGAGAGTTGCGACGCAAGTCAGCTTTCAGTTTTCGGGGTAGTTAAGTCTTGGAAAAAATCGGCTGAAA
Source organism: Pseudopyricularia javanii (assembly GCA_031001725.1). Classification (NCBI taxonomy): domain Eukaryota; kingdom Fungi; phylum Ascomycota; class Sordariomycetes; order Magnaporthales; family Pyriculariaceae; genus Pseudopyricularia; species Pseudopyricularia javanii. The sequence continues at coordinate 48,162 of JARHUK010001072.1, forward strand.
ATTCTTGCCACCACATATATTTTGGTACATTTTTGGCAAGAACCGTAGTTGAGTGATGTTTGTGAAGAGGTCGACCCTGTTCGACATATAAACAGATAACATATAGATAAGGAAATTGGAGTTGAAATTGATGGGCGACGACATCAAAATCAATTAACGCGTCGCGCCCCACGTGTCCTACTCCCCCTGTCTGCCTTCTCACAATTGCACTTTCCTAAAGTGACAACGCGCGCACGCGCCCTTCCTCTACCTCTCTCTGTATTCTGCATTTTGGATTACCCCGGTCGCTACACCCCACCACGGGGCGCCACTACTCAAACAAACCCCCCTCGCAACCACAGCGCAACGCAGCGCAACTTCCCGCAGTCCTATCCTCTGTTTTCGTCCGTTATTGTCGCGACTTGAAATCCTCGACCTGCTTCAGGTCTATATCATTCCGGACTACCAGGACTTGATAGATTTCCCAGATCTGCCCTCCTTGGCTATCGACTACTCTTCTTATTCATTGACAATATCAACAACATCCATCCCCATCCCCCACCGCCACAATGTCTGTCGTAACGCTCCTCGGCGCAAATGTCATGAACAACCCTGCAAAGTTCACAGACAAGTACGAGTTCGAGATCACATTCGAGTGCTTGGAGCAGCTGGAGAAGGGTGCGTTTTCTTTTCCATCTTTTCCCCGCGCTCAGTCTCCTTACTAACCCGCCAACTGAACAGATCTTGAGTGGAAACTCACATATGTCGGCTCCGCCACATCGTACGTCTGCACGCCTTCCTCTGCTCTTCCACCGTTATACAACCAGACGGCTAACCGCATTGGCCGTAAATCACAGTGACCAGTACGACCAAGAGCTCGACAGCCTGCTCGTGGGACCGATCCCTGTCGGCGTCAACAAGTTCGTCTTCGAGGCGGCTGCACCCGACACCACTAAGATCCCCGACACCGACGTCTTGGGCGTGACCGTCATCCTCCTGACATGCTCGTACGATGAGCGCGAGTTCGTCCGCGTTGGCTACTACGTGAACAATGAGTATGATTCGGAGGAGCTGAACGCCGACCCGCCCGCCAAGCCTATCATCGACAGGATCCGTCGCAACATCCTTGCCGACAAGCCTCGCGTGACCCGGTTTGCCATCAAGTGGTATGTATCCATCTCTTCGAACCTACGTGGAGGAGCTGAACTAATCAAGACCCGATACTCAGGGACTCTGAGCTCACTGCACCTGCCGAGTTCCCTCCGGAGCAGCCAGAGGCGGATCTGGCCGCTGATGAGGAGGAGTACGGCGCCGAGGAGCTGGCAGAGGAGGAGGAGGAGACGGCCGCTGAAGCCAACGCCGAAGGCTCTGCTGCAGCTGCCGGCCAGGACTCGGAAATGGCAATCGACGGTGCCGAAGGTGCCGGCAATGGCGTTAACGACGATGAGCTTTCAGACGACGGCAGCGTCGACATTGAGGGCGAGAGTGAGGATGAGCTCGAAGAGGAGCTCCAAGAAGGAGAAGCCGAGGCCGGCGATGCTATGGACATGGACGTTGACATGGACAAGCCAGCGCAGGCCCCCGGTGCTCAGAAGCCTGCCGAGGTCATGTCCCATTAACGAAAACGAAATCTACGACAAGGCAGGATGAGCTCTTTACTGCCACTCTGATGAGACACTCTGCATGTTGTTTGGGATATGATCATCTTGTTTTGTTGGGCCTCGGATATACCACTTGGGCGGGACGATGAATGAAGTAAGACTTATGAATGATTGCGATTCTTTTCTGGTTGTGACTTTTTCTTTGACGAAAAGGCTGGGTAGATTAATTGCATACACGCGGCAGCTTCCATAGTTGACTTTTGTCGCGCGCTAATGCAGCTACGAGTAGGAAGGCTACCTCAAAAACATCATCCTACCAATTGCTTGGGATGTACTGCGCTTTGGCTTTTTTTGTTTTGTTAGCCCTTTTCTCCAACGTTTGCGTAGAACCATTCCATTTTATGTACTGTGAGATTGGTGTTCCTCGTATAGGCGCGTTCCACAGATGCCTTGTTTACCCCTGGTGTCAAAGACAAAATATTCCGCAAGTAGACAAACACAGGGTAATCACTTTGCCGTGGTCCCTGAAGGTAAGCTAATTCTCGACTTCAACCTCTAACTTATGATTTGTGGGTTTGTGATGTGTTGGTTCCGGTTCTCATCTGACAAAGGATCCGATGTATCTTTTGAATAGAGGAAATATAAACTTGTACGAGTGATAGA